>RJWJ010033932.1:0-17576 GCA_004363605.1 Indri indri | reverse complement strand
GAGAATTATTATTTAGACTATGATATATACTAAGCACAGTTCCAGGCTGGGAATATGACATTGACCAAAAAAGCAAAAAAAATCCCTGCCTTCATAGAGCTGGCATTCTAGTATGAGATGAGAAGAAACAAATAAAATAAGTAAATTGTGTGATCTACTAGAAAGTTGTAAGTGCCAGAGGTGGAAAAAATTTATATAATGTAAGGAGGATGGAAAGGGCCAGGGAAACAGTTGTAATTTTAAGGATAGTTAAGATACCCTCAAGGCAAGGACACACTACATGGTGAGGGAGACCATCATGCAGATATCTAGGAGAAGAGTATAGGAGCCACAGAGATTGCACAAGAGCCAGTGCGAAGGCCTGAGGAAGGAACATGTGTTTAAGGGATCCCAGGGTGGTGGGATCACATAGATTCTTGCAGTCGGTGGGTAAGTAGGGAGCCATTGCAGCATTTGGTTAAAGCAGGAACATTCTCTGCCTATGCTTTCACCAGGATCATCCTGGCCACCTTGTAAGAAGAGAAAACAGCAAAGGTGGAGGCAGGGAGCCAGCTAAGAGGCTCCTACAAGAAAGGAGAAGATGATGACAGCTTGGATGAAGATAGCAACAGTGGAGGTGCTGAAAAGTGACAGGCTCTGGACATAATCAGAACACAGAACCAAAAGGATTTTTTGGAAAGATTGGGCATGGGGTGTAAAAGAAAGATGTCAAGTATGACATCAGGATTTTTGGCTTGAGCAACGGGAAGAAAGGTGTTACCACTGAGAAGGGGAAGCCCCTGGGAGTAGTGCGTTCAGGAGGAAAATGAGGGCCTCAGCTTTAGACATGCCCAGTACTTTTTTAAAAAGCCGGGGCACAGGGGAAATGATCTTTGAAGACAAATTCAGTTCTAAATACATTTGGGCCTACAAAAATGCTAAATACCACACACTCCTTATTTTCAAAGAGCTTATCACACGTATATCATCATTCCTATCTTGTTAAAAGGAGGCAAACTTTATACTGTTAAAATAATTCCAGAACAAAATTAAGCGTCAGTGCTAAATAAATTAGGCACTAATTTTTATATCAAAATATAAGACACAAACAAATTTTGGAGATGCTGGGAAGTGAAGAAACCATACCTCTAACTTTTATCTAATGATATAAAGCTTTCTAGTTAGCTCTTCCACTTGTATACGTGAAAAGTAGGATTTAAGATTTTAAAAGTCATTGAGATTCCACTAGAAAATATGATTTAAATCTGCTCACAAAAATCTTCTTTGGGCAATTCTATCTCACAAAAACCTTCTTTGGGCAATTCTGTCATACTATCTTTGAGTAAAGTGACACCCATGGGCAAAGAAGGGAGCCCGGAGACCCTTTTTCAGAACACATTGTAGCTTAGGTGAGGGATATTATTAACTGAATTCGGATACAAATACCTGTACCACATATTTATATTTGTTTTCTACCCCGGCAGGTGATTTACACCTAAAGTAAAGATGGATTCTTTTGGACAACCTGCGTCTATTTGCCTGTCAATCAACAATGCTGACATCACCTAAAAAAGTCAGATCTTGCAATTACTTATTCAAGAGGCCTTCCGTCATTTCTAAAAATGGTAAATTATCATAAATATGATATTTTATGCTTTTTAAAAAATCTCTAAATATATATTATGGTTAAACATTTAAATTGAAAAATACTTACACATAAAGATTTCAGGAAGCATAAATTAAAACTACATGACAACACAGTCACGATGCCCTACCTCTCAGATGCTGTCAGGCCAGGCACTCGCGTAGGGGGTGGAGACTAGCTGACTACACCAGTAACCAAATTCTTTTTTTTTTTACTAAAGTTTGATCTTATAAACTTTCAATGGATTTTATCATATGTATTAAATCATGGATAAACTGACTTCCACTTGATTGTCCCCAACCCACTTTACCATCGAATTTCAGAGTCTAAGACCCACCAGGAGGGTCTAGATGCATAAAAACATTCTGATTTCTACCCTCTTTAAATAGGGACACAAATATGCTGCTTCAGTTGAAGTCAACTGTTACCACTCCTTCTCCCTCACCGACCAACACATAAACACACACACACACACACACACACACACACACACACACACACACCCTCTGTAGCCTCTGGTTGACTGGATCAGGAAGCACATGGAAAGAACTTCCTATGAATCTGCTGAAACTCTACCACAGCCAATAAAAAATTAAAATATGTGTCCCCCAGGACTGAAAAGCAGAATGAGAGCTAGAAAGACATCATTATTAATGCAAGGAGTAAAGCACAAAAGCCAGATCTGAGGTGGGTCCTTTTTTAATATAAAGTGACATTTCCTATAACCTCTGGGCCATGAGCCTGCATGTCTGATACAGATAATTTCTTCAGAAATTGAGAACACCAAATTTGTGTGGGATAGCAGTAAATTGGGGTCGAAAAGGAAGGACAGTTTTCAGTTCCTGTTTGTCTCTGAATCAGTTCTGCAATGTTCCGATTATATTTTCATGCATTGGCCCATAGTTGGGTATTAATAGGATTTTTTGACAATTATATGTAAAAGATGCAAAAGCAGCACCCATAGTCTGACTGATGAATATTGTCTTTTCAAACTCTGTCAGCTTTCCTAAGCTTGGAAACATCACAAGATTACTATGAAGGAAAACAGATTCAGGTCAGCAACCCTGAATATAAAAGCTCCACTTGCAATATATTTGTAATAGTGAGAAAAGCAATTGCCCATGAATTCTTGGTGAACCAAAAGCAATTAGATTTACAAAAAAGGAAACTGCTAGAAATAAGTTTTCCAAAAGAGAAAAAAAAATAGCACAGATACTATTCCCATTACTGAAGTCCATCAGGACTGATAGTGTTTATATCAGAATATTCCAAACTTGTTAAAAATAAACAGTATCATTTTTATTCAAGGTAACTAAAAACTAAAGTTGGTGTTTTCTACTTTGTTGATATTGTGACTGGAGCCTGTAGGAATGCATTTAATAGGTGAATTCAAAATCTGTCAGACATAGTAGGGTTTAAATCTCTCAACAAACGAAATCTAATACTGTTCCTTTAATGCAAGCTGGGAGGGGAATGTGAGTAACAGTTTAATCAACCCCCAACAGCTAAATGGATGGATGAGAGTAGACAGGGGAGGCAGGCAGAGCTGCCTAGCCCAGAGAAGAGCAGGAAGAAAAAAATGAGTGGTATCTTGTATTACAGATAGTACTTTTATTTTAGGCTCACAAATATTTCAAATGACTTCTCTAATTAATCCCTGTAACATTTTATGGGGGATTTGTGCACTGGGGCAGGGCAATATTTTATTCCCTATTGTATATAAGGAACCAGGAAGCGTAAATCTCAGCCTGCCGAAGGTCATACAGGTAAGAAAGCCAGGGACAGAACTCAGATTTCCTGGTTCTATCTTCTCCATTCAAACTGCACCAGATCTATGTGTTCCTGTGCTCTCTAGGTGAGGGCTTTGAGATAAGAGAGTATTAAAAATACAACCAAAACCAAATAAAATCATCTAAATAGACCTTAAGAGGGCTTTTTCTTTTGCACCATACTTTGAAAGACAGGCAAATCTTAACTATTCTTTTATTAGTTGACATAATGAAATACAAATTCCCTTAACATTTTTGAACCTCAATTTGGTAACTCTAAGCTACATGCAAAGAGAGCAATGATTCAGTCAACTACTGTTATCACACTCAAAGAAAAAAGAGTCCCACAAAATGTATGTATTGAATCACCCAAAGAAATTAAGAAAATGATTACCAATTATCTTGGCAAGAATTCCTTAATTAATTGCCAGCACTAATACCATGTTATCTTCCCTATTATTAAAACAATGAGACTTCTATTAAAAAGTATTCATTAAAGATTCATTCATTTCTTATTGCATCCCGCTGTTTCATATCTTATGTAGCTAAAGGGCTGCTTCCTAGAGGATGAAGTACTGCTGTGCAGAGAAGCAACTCCAACTATAGAATTTATGTTGAGAGACGCTATGCTTCTGAATATTCCATCTAAAATATCATAAGGATATTACTGATAAAAGCAAACGGCTAATATATAGAGGTGGGGGAGGTGCCTGTGTGCATGTCTCTGTGTGTATATACACACCCACTTAAATCTAAGATGATAGTATTCCCTGCAAGTATTCCATTCCCTTGGAAATACTAAGCACAAGAACTGCCCTTTTTATGGGACAGTAAGGTGACGACACCAACAGCTTGTTAGAATGAGAAACTTGTACCTTCCAAAAGTAACGTGCATATTTCCTCTCACAGATTTACAGCAGCAGTGGTTTTCAATAAAGGGTGATTGATCTTGCACCCCTCCACGGGGACTTCTGGCAATACCTGCAGACATTTCTGGTCTTCACAACCAGGATGGGGGGGCTACTAGCATTCACTGCGTAGAGGCCAAAAAAGCCACTGCAGATCATAATACATAAGACAGCCCCCTGCAACAAATAATCATCTGCTCAAAATCTCAATAGTTCTGCTATGCATAAACCCCAATTTAGAAGAAAAATATTCGATTTCTGCTACCAGTACCCACTGTTGCTCTTAGCAAGCTTGGTCATAGTTGTGAAAGAATTTAAGTTGGTAATGTTACTAAGATAATCAGAAACTAGGGATTCTTTTCTACATTTCTCCTCATAAATGAGCTGAATAAAGAGTGGAGTAATTAGCTAACTAAGGATTTCTGTAATAGCCACTTAATGCCCCCGCCCTCAACCTCTCCCCGCAACCCACCCTTAAGACTAAGAATGGCTAACACTTTAAGTTAGAAAAAAATCCTATATGTCTGACATATTTGAATCGAAGCCAAGAAGACAAAACCAAACCTCAGTCTGCAACCTCCCTTGGGAAATCTTTGTTCATTTTAATACTTGTTCAGTCAGCTGTCTGACTGAATGACAAGGTTTTTATCTCTAATGTGAGTGGCTTTGAAGGCTACTTGCATTATCCATTCCTCAGCAACTGCTGCTGAAACCGCAACATTGCAAACTGATAATTAAATCCAGCTGCCTCTACTATGAATTCAATCATATCAACATTAGCAGCAATCTTAGCGGCTGTTGGTGGGTTTCTTTTTCCATTTCTAGACAACATAATTAACTTCACTAGCCTTCTTAGATTAAACAAAACTCAGAGCTAAAGAATACTAGGAATAAAACTACTGTAAATACTAATACTGCGACGGAATGCAGCTGGATCATTAGGATGCTGAATCAGTGCCAATGCATTGCTTATTTGTGTTTAGCCATTTGGCCTAATACACATTAACATTATGCTCAACATAACAGGTATAGTTTCAGATTTCACTCGCAAAAGCTCGTGTTAACTGACAATTTATTACTAATGAAAATTAACTCCACAGCTTGTAAACAAGATATAGTTCACAATGTAAAAGACCCAACTCATCAAACATCGAAATATACCCACTAAAATAATACCAAAGTGCTTTCATATCATTTGGACGAACAATGCAAAAGAAATATATTCTAATTGATTGTAAGATAATCTTTCACAGTTTGAATATTTCAAAATTATCTGATTGTTAAATTACTATGGCACCCACAGAGGTACTTAGCCCAAAATGAACTTGACTTTGAGCCATTTAATTAGTATTTGACATTGTTAGCAAGGAATAAAAATTTTTTGTAATAAATAACATGTTTACCTATACAAGTCCAACAACAGTTGTATTATTTTGTAGACCAAAAGTTTTAAAATAAATACTACAACCTCATTATAAGTATGGTTTATCCAACAAGCAGTGACTATTAATATATTAATTTTATATTATTATTTTTAACACATTAACTGCCATGTAAGTTGTATTTAACTCACACTAGTGTTGAGCCCGGGGCCTCATGAAGCACATGTAACTCATATGTCTCTTCACTTTGAGAGCCACAAGAACAATTTTTCAAGCTGAATGTAACTCATGCACAGAAAACAATAAAAAATAATAAATTTTTTATTAAATTAGAAAGGATCATTTTGTTTGCGAAGTTTTTATTCTATTTTCGTAATAAAACACCATGGCCCCAAGGAAAATTTTTTTTTCTAGTGTGGCAGTTAATGTGTTAAAGATTCTGCAATGTGTTAAAGGGTCCTGCTATGTTGCCCAGGCTGAACTTGAACCCCTGCGCTCAAGTGATTCTCCTGCCTCAGCTTCCAAGTAGCTGGGACTATAGACAGGTGCCACTGTGCCCAGCTATATTAATTTTATATTGCTGTTGTAACAAATTACTACAAACTCATTGGCTTAAAACAACAAAATTTTACTATTTTATAGTTCTATAGGTAAGAAATCTTATGTAGGTCTCACTGGACTAAAATCAAGTTGTCTGTAGGGCATGGTGTCTTTCTGGGGGGTGGGGAACTTGCAGCCTTAAGGCCACATGTGGCGGTCTAGGTCCTTAAGTTTGGCCTTTTGACCGAAACCAATTTTTACAGAACAAATCCTTTCATTAGAGGGGGTGCAGCAGAGAAAGATGAAGCTTTTCTTGTCTCCTTTGGTGCTCAAAAAAGAATGACCTTGAAATCAGAAGACGGCAGGTTCCCCACCCCAATTTGTGCCTACCCAGATAATCCAGGAAAATCTCCCCATCTCAAGGTCCTTAACCTTAATCACATCTGCAAACTCCCTTTGCCATGCTAGGTTACATAGTCACAGGTTCTTGGGATTAGGACCTGGACGTCTTTAGGGAACTATTATTCTGCCTACTACAGTGACTGTTTACTGAATTTTAGTAAATATATATTATCAAAATCAAAGATACATGAATCTGGATATAAGAATTTACCTTTAAGGATTTAATATTCTTTTTTAATCACATATTATGAAGGGAAAAAAGTATTTTTCAAAGGAAAAATTGGCAATAATATTTAAAGTAGTAACAGCATAACTGCAATGTATTTACTGTCATGAAGAACATGGCTGAGAGAGAAACTAATAGAGGTAAGTTTGATCTGGAGTCCCACAGAATGATTGGTTTCATGTTCTTTTGCCATCACAGGTGTTGTGAGTCCTAAGAACTTACAACATAAATAAGCAGTATGTCACCAACCTTAGAATGCTTGATGACAGCTTTATGTCCAATAATCATTCTCTTATCTACCTGGGGAAGATCCTGTGACTTTGTAGACTAATTTTCATATGTCCTCCCCAGTGAAACAAATATGATTTGTGATTATGTATACATTGTCAGTAAGAGAATGTTAAAAATGATAATTTTTTAGGCACAATTGGTGGTGGGGGTTTTATTTGGTCTGCCTACTCTGGACTCAAGAACCCTAACTATGAATATCAAGATTTTCATCTATGAGTTAATACATTTCTCCTTAATTTCCAAAAGAACTTTGTATTGAAAATGACTAAACTTGCAACAGTCAATGGACTAGCAACAGTTTACTTAAATGGAATATACACCTACAATAACTGAGAATTATGCAAATATAAACTGTAATGTGGTTCATTATTCAAGAAATATTCACTGAGTGCTGTCTGTATGCAAGGAACTGTTCTAATCACTGAAATATAACAGTAAACAAAATAGACAAAAATTGCTATCCTTAAGTTTCCCTTTTGCTGGGGTAACTAGTCAACAAAAAAGATAAGAGACGGTGTTAAACGCTCAGGAGAAAAATGAAAAATGAGGTTGCGTGCAGGACAAGGAGTGTGAGCAGTGGCAGAGATGGGGACGTAAAGTTTTCGATAGGAGGGTCAGGGCAAGTCTCACAGAGAAGGTAACAGTGTTCAGCTGTGGACATTAGGTGTCACTTCATTAATAGGACTAACTCTGAAGAAACTCTTCTGTCTGGGATGTGTTCTGATCCCTATTTACCTACTGACATTTTGGTCAGGTATCATCTGCTGGTGGTCTTCTGAATCCCATATTATAACAAGTCCCATATTCATCTTGGTTTGTTTATGTCTGGGTAATTTGTATCACTAATCTCTGAGACTTCTCCCTCCATATTAATAGCTTTTGAAAGCTTAGGCTTTAAAGTCCACTGTGTATCAATAATTTTGGCTATTTCTATACCTATTTACTGGAACTTAGATACGTATATATCTAGACATTTAAGAAGGTAAAACTCTCCTCCCTTGCATGTACCCACAACTTTTTAAAATTATGTTCTCGGCAATGGGAGGGTTGTGTTTAACAGCAAGGGGCATGACATTTAGTTTCTCTAAATCATAAGAATATCCACCATCTCTGAATGGCGGCACATGATATATAACTGGCATTCTGTAAATACTTGTTTAATATAGTGCCTCTTATGTACCAGGTGTTTCGCATATAGCATAACCCTCATTTTAACCTTACAAGGTGAGACTTACAGTCCCCATTTTACATGTGACAAAACAGGCTGAGAAAGTTTAAATAATCTTCCTAAGGTTGCATAGCTGATAGGCATAAAGGCAGGAGGTCTGCCGAACTCTCAGTCCCCCTCCCCAGCAGGGCGCATCTGGGGCTGGTGGCTTCATCCACCCCCTCACCTCACACCAAGAATATCACAGAACTCCTTACTCCACCACACAGTGGCTGTGGAATAAATCATGCCCTCCTGCCTTCCTGCATTTTTTTTTTGTGATCTAACTGATTAATCTACACTATAATTGGATGTTAAAATGATAGTTCATTAAGATAAAAGGAAAAATGGGTGTTATCTGGAGTCCTTTGGGAATGAACCATCCCAGGTTAAAAAAATTTTTTAAAGACTTCTAAATAGTTAAGCTCTAAATTTTCATACCCTAAGTATAATTTGTTCTTTTTAATAGAAATACTTCTAAAATATTACATAAATGCCCGTTACTTCTTATTCACTACTCAGGACCATTATTGGGTCATTAATTATTCACAACGTTCAATATGTCCTTGCAGATATAGATCCACATTAGATAGTTTGTTCTATGAGGATACCAGGTCTAGAAAAATTCCGCTTAATCTGATGACTTTCTCACTGACTCGTTCCATTCACATAAAGGCAAATAAATAAAGAATGTAACTGCCTGACAGGCATTGCAGCATGACTACCTGTCTGCTGTCATTTGATGGTGATGATGATGGTAGCAGTTTATTAGGTGCTTACTACACATCAGGCACAGTGTCAAGTAATTTATACAGATTTCTCATTTAATTATTCAATAATTCTATCAGGTAAGAAGTGTTCCTCTTTTTTTACTTACAGATGAAGAAATTAAGGTACAGAGAGAATAAGTAACTCTTCCAAAGTCATCAACTAAAAATCTGCAGAACTCAGTTAAAACATCATAAAGTCTGGTTCCAGAACAGTTTTAACTACTACATGCTGTTGCCTCAAATTAAAAGATATTGCAGCTGTTATACGGGATGCTCACCTTTTAGAAAATAATTATCTTATTTACTGTTGCCAGCTCTTCACCACCATTCAGAGCAGGAGAGAACATTAGCTTATGTTAATTAGCTAATGAAGCTGATCAAGGACAAGTCCTCTGGGGCTTGTACTCAACTGGAGAAGCATACAGTATAATGGTGAAGAGCTTCTCTGAAGCCAGGCTGTGTCGGAACTTGAATCCACCTTACTGGCTGTGTGACCTTGCACAAGTTACATAACTGCTCTGTGCCTCAGCTTTAAGTAGTGATAATAAGTATCTACTTCCTAGAGACATTTCAAGGATAAAATAAGCAGTTTACATGCAAAAGACTTGGAAAGGTGTATGGCAAATATTAGGTGCTCAATAAATGAGCTGTTAAAGTCTCATCTGCATTAATAAGGAGGAAAACACTCTGCTATTTAAAAAACTCATACAGTAATATTGTGGGGATAGTTTTCCCACCAAATTCAGCAACTGGAAAATTCTGGCAGAACAAAACGAAATCAAAGCATAGCCTTTATTGGCATTCCAGGAAGCCTTGACTTGGAATCAAGCAACCTGGGACCTAGTCTGAGCTCTGTCAGTAACCTGAATCGTAGCTGGCAAACAAATGTGCTAGCGGATGCTGAGATTTTCAGTGGGTTTGCGCCAGTGTTTGGGCACATGTGCCTATCTCAAAACTAGTAAAGGACTTACAACGTTGAAAAAATTAGCATGTTTCTTTTCATCAGTCTGTTCTCACCATTTTATAATAACATGCTAGTTTTCAGAATAGGTAATACAATATACATTCAGGATGACATAATTTTGGTGCTAAAACTTTTACTTGTGCAACTTATAAAAAGTTTTCCAAAAGTGGTGACATAATTTCCTGAGTTAGTAAACAAAATGTAGTCAAGATCCCGTCACATATAAACTATGAATTTCTCGGTGTCAAGTTTATACCCTGAGGAAAGCAATGCCATGTAAGATGAGATCTCAAGCTCACAGAGTTTGTGTTTAGTCAGGAGGACAAGATTCAGACCGCAGATTCCTAACTTTGGTGGGGTGGGGGGGTGCATTAGCCTGCTTGGGCTGCCATAACAACGTACCACAGACTGCGTGGCTTAAACAGCAGAAATTTATTTCTCGCAGTTCTGGAAAAGCCCACCATCAAGATGCCAGCAAGGTAGATTTCATTTTGAGGCCTCTTCTCTTGGCTTGCAGGCAGCCAACACCCTGCCTCCCAGACCTCTTCTTTGAGTGCACAGGAAGACAGCAAGCTCTCTGGTGTCTCTTCTCATGAGGACGCTAATCCTTCCCTATCAGGGCCCACCCTGGCCACCTCATTTAACCTTAGTTACCTCCTTATAGGACCTATCCCCAAATACAGTCACAATGAGGGTTAGGTCTTCGACATATGAATTTGGAGGAGAGGGACACAATTTAGTCCACAGCAGAGGACAAATAACTGACAAGTGTGAAAATACAACAGGAGTTGAGAAGACTAAAAATAATATGAGTTGGTGAAATCAGTGGATTTCGCAGAAAAACTGGAACTGACATAGGCTTGAAAAGTTCATAACTTAGAAACTTGAACTCATTTTCTAATCCCAAGATGCTGTGTTCAGAAGGGTCCTGAAGCCAAATCTGGACTCTGCAGGAAAGAATTCTATAATTTGTGTGAATGTCTGCTAAAAGGCGAGTAAGCAGGAACGGAGGAGAGCCCAGCTCTACCCTCTTTTCTCCAGGTCTGCTTCCTCCTGCACTTCTATTCCCTAATCTATTTCTCCTTCGAAGCCACTATCTACTCACCTCTTTCCTCCCTCCCTTCTTCCTCTTTCATCAGCTTTTCTTACTTTTCTGTTTTTCCAGCAAAACCATCAGAGCTTTCCTTTCTCTTGGTTAATAAATCCACTAAACACCACGTCCCATTCAGCCCTAAAAACTTAGCTACACTCAGATTCTATTAACAGTCAGGTCCTCATACCTGTTTTTGCAATTTAAGAACCCAGCCGTTTATCAGCATGGTCGCCAGCACACCTACTATGTAGTTTTACTTAGGATGGGTTCTCAATGAGATGAGAAGACCATGGAGGCTGCCGATGCTGAGAGAACAAACTGCCTATACTAATACCTCTCACAGACCCACAGAATCCATAAAATGTGAGAGTAGAAAGACAACTTAAAAATCAAGTTTAATTTCTTCTTGATATGAAGGAGGATGACAATGCCCAGGAAATTTAGTCACTTTCCCAGGGAAAACGTAAGAATTTTATAATAGAACCAGGTCTTCAGCTTAAAACATCTAAACCCATGCTCGTTTTTTTTTCCCCCACGCTCTTTTGAAGGAATTTTCCTACCCCCAACCTCCTCCCACACAAAAGACCTTTGTCCACGAGAGGATATATCATCTTGCAAGTCTGTCCGGTCTGCATTTCTTTTGCCTTCTCTTTCATCTACTCTGCTCCTAGACAGTTTCTAGGAGGCCCTTGCCTTGCAGTTGTATATTTATTAGAGTTCATTTCTTATGCTTTCTAAATCTCTTAACACATTTTCATCTAGCACTGCACATCACGTGGGCCTACTCCTTGGCTCCTCAACACCTGGCATGAACCAGATTGTGCTAATGCTCAAAGAATTCTTCAGTAAAGCCTGCACTATCTGCTACAATGCAGTAGGGCATGTTTAATTTCTAAGGTCCATAAAACCAAGGCATTAATCTTTTGCATATATTAATACATTATAGCTAGAGTTTTCATTAAATCATATCAGTGCTTCAAAGTAGTATATGTTACATTTAGTTAATATTGATATTTGTCAGATAACTACTGAAAATAATAATAATAGGCATCATTTATTGGGTACTTATCATCCGCCTGGCACTGAAGTGGTTGCTATCCATATATCATCTTATTTAATACTTTGAACAACCCAGAAACTAGGCATTCTTACCTCCATTTTATAGATGAGAGCAAAGCAGAAGCAATTCAAGAAGTGTGCAATCCTTTAAAGTAATTTATGAATGAAGTCACAGATTTCTTAAACTCATTCAAATAAATTCACATCATAAAGAGATCCTTCATTGTTTATTCCATGTGCATTCTACTGTGCTCAGAGTCACAGGTTGGAAAACAACAGTCCTCTCCCTTCCAAAGTGTGCATGATATTCAGTTTACCCATTTAAATGCAAAGGACGTAACTGCCATGCAGTTTGGGTAGATTTCCTGGGAAAAGCTTTGATTTTTAAGTCCCCAGTCTCCTTGTGACCAAAGAAGCCCAACAAATTTCTGGGCAGCCTCAAAGATGTTTCCTGGTCCACACCATGACCATGGTTGAACCTATGACTGAGGATTTCATTAGTACTGGCTTCTAACGGCTCTAACTGTCCCAGACAAATTTACATAATTACATGACTGCTGAATATATACTTGAAAAGCCTTCAAAGAAAATAGTTTACTCTCTATAAACATCAGTTTTCACACCTCAAAACCATTTCCTAGACCCTTTATTCCAAATAAAAACTGTCTGAAAAATGTATACAGGACATCTAAGTGGTTCTTATTGAGGCTTGTAATGGGATGTTTATGCCTATTTATAAACTTCTGCCATCAGAAATCTTGGTACCTCTGTGGTATCTCACTCAGTATCTCTCTTCCATTTTGATTAGGAGAAAAATGCAAACTACTCCCTCCCTGCTCCACTTTTGCAAGGTTAGTTAGCACTTTGAGCCAGTAGGAATTGAAAGCTAGTAACTAGAATGTAATTTACTTCTTTGAGTCTCACTCTTCAGAGCCGGTACAATCTGAGCACATTTTTTGCACCAAAGACATTAAGGGAGAATTCCTCTTCAAGTGGTTATTCTTGAATTCATTTATTTTTGACGTGCACAATGAAATCCCAATTCCCCTGCAGGCTGCAGTGCCTTTGTTTGCTATTTTGTGCACTGTCTCTCTCCCTGCATCCTGGAAGGAACAAAAGTTTCGGAAACTTGTGAGTGCTTCTTCAAGATGGACTATTATCACCGGAACTTAACTGGCTGATGATTTTTCAATCACCGTTTTGCTGTTTCCATTTCAGAAACAGTGAAAAATGACAGAAGAACCTCACTTGTAAACAGATCCCATAAAGCATTTAAATCTGTGGCAAATGCACTTCCAAGCAATGAAACTATTTCTGATAAATGGCACTAACTATAATTTATAATGTGAAAAAAACCCTGAAACATCTCTTCAGATCTATAGAAGATATTCTTGTCATCTGGGAGTCATTTTAAAAGCTCGAGGCAAGAGAAAAGGTGAATTTGCATTGCCCAGGTAAACTACGGTATCTCTAACAAGAGGGATGACAAGAGCACAACGAGGCAGGAAACCCAGCAGTTTCAACCGCAAACCCTATTTCACACAGCATCACACCAAAGGGGCAGGATAACGTTAATATCCTGGCCTCTCCCCTTGAGTCCCATAACCCACAATACACTGGCCTTCAGCAACTTATCTAATTGCTCCTTGCCTCCATTTTCTCATCTCTAATATTTTAGAGAAGTATAAAATATAAGTATATATAAATATAAAATAAAAAGCATAAAATGCTTTTTCCATAAGGCTGCTCTGAGGAGTAAATACACTAATATCTCACTCAGAACCTCTCTTCTATTTTGATTTTAGGAGAAAAATGCAAACTACTCTCTTCTGAAATACTATCATATTGTGTGGCACATAGTCAACACCTGATGTATTTTACCCATTGCACACGAATTGGAGATTACCTAAAGGTTTACGTTAAAATGACCTATCGCAATGGACTGGGCCTGTTGTATCTGATCTTGTGCTCATGCCCACTACTCTTCCATTTCAATGGAGAAAACAATAAAGCCACTCAGCATGATTAATCAATCCTCTTGAAACTGCAACCAGCCTGGAGAAATACCTTTGAAGAACCACAAACCAAACTGGCAGACTTTTTCTCTTTATATTTTTTACTAAATTTTTCAAATAAATCTCTCAGTTCATCATTTTCATTTCAAATGTTTTACCTTCAAAATATGTCTCTTTCCCTCTTGTTTTCAAATGTAAAAGTATATTTGCAGTACTGGATGTCATGTTTTCCTTGCACCACAGAATTTTTAAAAATACTTCAGTTACAGAACTTTGGTATAAATTTAAATTGCCAAGAGTAACTAGCAAATGTTTTGTACATATGCCTCTTTGAGCAGAGACCTCCAAAAGGGGAAGAACTGAAGATAATGAATGCTGCTCGGGTGGCCAGGCAGAAATGCTTTCCAACAGCTTATGCCTGAGGACACGCGCACTCAATACACGCAGGCATTTGTGAGCAACTATGGCACAGGGGCGTCTAGTTGACCAGGACTCCCAGACAAAGCAGCACAGGAAATAAACATGTCTCCCTAAATACCAGTGTGCCAGAAGACATAATGAGAAAGAGGTACATCTGGACTATGAAACAATGACATCAAAGGCAAATTTATACTAAGATTTGCATCCAACTATTTTCAGGATGAAATAAGCCAATGTGGGAAAAGATCTCATTTTTAAATGTCCATTACATTTCATCTAAGTACTAAGATCACCTTTCCAGGAACACAAAAGAAGCATAAGCCATAAATGCATATTCTTCTCCTCTTTTAATCCAATAATTTCACTCTCAAAATCAGTAAAGAGAAATTAGGCAAGCAATCTGAGATTCTCACTCACATTTATTCAATAACAAATACACACTGAAGCCCTACAATGGGGGAGGAATCATCCAGAATTGTTGTTTAGTAACCCATTAGATCTACATTTTAAAACTTAGTTACATTCTATTTAAATGTTTATAGGCAAAAGGAAACTCAGACATTTTTTTTTTAATGTTCTGACTTTAAAACTATCTTTGACAACTGCTGTAAACCTGAAAGAATTGTTAAAATAGAATCTTAATTCGATGCAAAGCTGCTAGCTTCACAACTGCTAGCTACAAGGGGTTAGGAATTAGGCAAGAGAAACAGGTCAAGTGGAGTGAGAGTGCTGGCCCTGGGGAGTCATACTGGAGACAGCCACGGGAGTGCTTCTGTAATCCTCCCCGAGTCCCTGAAGCCAACCATATGGTGTCAAAACAGGCTGCTTCTCCTGTGAGGAAAAACAAAAGTTGCAGAATAGACAAAGAAACAAGACAACGAAATTGGAAGTCTTCCGATGGCAAATTATTAATGCCTTCTCTTTGAGAAATTGCAAGCAGGCAAAAAAAGGTCTAACCTGAAGAGAAGGATGAAAGACTGATACAAAAGCTTTGATGCCCAAGTTGCTCTGCAGCCCCAAAGCACTGTGGAGCCATAAATGCAGCTGAGAAGATTATTAACTCCAAACAAATTTTGGAATAAATTGGTTACTTAATCCCTGGGAGGATATAGGAGTGGGATTAGGTAATGATTAGTTTCCTCTGAAATTCAGCAATGGCATTTAACTTGAAACCAAATATTTATATTTCCTTAGGTTTTTTTTTTTTTTTTTTTTTTTTTTTGCTCTTGAGTTTTTATATCTTAAAAAAGTACCAATGTTAGTGACTGGTTGAAATGAATGTTTTATTTGAATGAAAAGTTGATTTCTCAGAAGATAACACTATTGATTAAGTTTTGTGTTATGATGTGAAACTAAGCTATCTATCCCTGGGAAAAGCCCAGCTGAGCTGATCAGCCAGCCAAAGCCCTGCATTCCTGTACGTGATGAGACAATGATCCAAACCACTGACATAATGGTCCAAAGAAAAATAAAATGCCTATAAGGCCAGCTTTGCAGTCTCCAATTTAAAGCTGCACAAAATCGGTAGCAAGTTAAATAAAATTCTGATTAACCTATTAATTCACTCATTCAACACATACATTTAGAGCTCAATTTGTTTCAGGTCCCTTGCTGGGAACCAGATATAGAGATGCGAAGAGTCAGCCCTGGCCTCAGAATCACCATCTAGAAATCATAGAACCTTAGGCATTGAAGAAAGGTCATTTTTTTTCCTGCTATCCATTCATTTGCTATCTCCTTTATACCAATCCTGCCACGGTCATTCGGTCATTCATAATCTGGTTACACATCTTCAATGAGAGGAAATCTACTTCCCTGAGAAAAGTTGTTTTTGTTTAGAAAAAAAGGTGCAGATAAAGTAAATAAACAAATAAACTGAAAAAGTAGCCACATTAATTAAGCATCTGAAATTGGATTTCATGCATTTCCTTTTGCTTAGTAAAAATGTTTGTGTAACTAGGTAAATGGTAGATATACAATCACATTGTTAATGATCAGGTATCAAAAGACTGTCTTTAACGCAAGACTGTTTAGAATCAAAATATCAAGTCTCACCTATTGATCCCCAGCTGATTCTCACAGGTGATATTTTACGATAGCGATAAATTGAAGCCAGAAGGACCATGATGTGAAGCCACAAAGGTGACTCCTGGAAGCCTGTTTTCTGTCCAATCTAATTACTTTTTCCAGTACTCAAGAGGGCCAACATAGAATATATTATATTTCTATACAATAAGGTAGGGAAATATTACAATATCTTTTTAAACAGAGAGGAAAACTTTTAAATATTGTAACAATGGACTTTTGGGTATGATGGGGACTACCTTTCCACAATTTTCGAAAGGTTGGTTATTGCTGCTATTTTTTCTTGAATTTAATCTTTATTATTCCTTTGTAGTAAAATATAATTTATCCAGAATGAAGAATGTTCTTATTCTCTGAAAAATATGATTTTAAGGTCACATACACTTTAGAAGGACTTCAAAATATTTAAAAAGGCAATGAAATATTTATTACTAGCTTATGCCAAACAAAATACTGCTTAAATCTTCAGAAGGATTTTTAACCATTTCTCTTAACCCTTGGGAAAATTTCTTAACCATTAAGAGCATTTCACCTTTGTGATCAAAAGATTTAGCTAAGAGTCTGCACAATGATTTCTTGAATTAATGAATAAATCGAATGGAAGGATGAATAAATGAATAAGTATGTAACATCTTCAAAAGAATTGCGGAGCTACGCTCTGTTCAAGGACCATCATCTCAATGACTCAACAGTCCATTCCTAGTTTGTTTGTCTACTTCACTAAAGTCTTCACTCTTTTTCAGCACATAAACAACTTTGAATCATGTAAAACACCATTTACAATTTTTTGTTTATTAAACTATTAGATTTTTCCAGCTTTA
>RJWJ010033931.1:0-17804 GCA_004363605.1 Indri indri | reverse complement strand
AGTAGATTCTAGTTATCAGCCCTTTATCAGATTTGTAGCATGCAAAAATTTTCTCCCATTCTGTAGGTTGTCTGTTTGCTCTTGTGACAATTTCCTTGGCTGTGCAGAAGCTTTTTAATTTGATCAGGTCCCATTTATTTATTTTTGTTGTTGCTGTGATTGCCTTTGGGGTCTTCTTCATAAATTCTTTGCCTAGGCCGATGTCTGTAAGAGTTTTTCCAACATTTTCTTCTAGAATCTCATAGTTTCATGCCTTAGGTTTAAGTCTGTTATCCACTGTGAGTTGATTTTTGTGAGAGGTGAAAGGTGTGGTTCCTGTTTCAGTCTTCCATGTGTGGCTATCCAGTTTTCCCAGCACCATTTATTGAATAAGGATTCTTTTCCCCAGTGCATGCTTTTGTCTGCTTTGTCAAAGATCAGATAGCTATATGAGGATGGTTTTATATATGAAAATTTTTGCCAGGCAGATAGGGACTACTCAAGCCAAAATCACCCTTTGGCAGAGTCGTGTGTCTCTTAGGAATGAGACTGCATTATTACTACCATCATACCTGGCCATAGGCTATCAGCAGCTTCAGAAAATGGCGGTGAATGCAGAGCAGGCAGCAGCTATGTCTGTCAGTCTATTTTACCCTCTACAGCAGAAGAATTGAGTGGTATATTATCTTGGCCACCACAGTGGATGCTTTGTACCACACTAATCTACTTCTACATGCAGGATTTGGAAGCAGCTACTTATTGGTATAGGCGGTTCACCATGTGCCCCAAGCATTCCTGAATGTCCTTGTCGAGTGTGCCAAATTGCAATGCTCTTGTGGCTTACATGAGTCCTCTGGTCCCATGCAAGTTTGATGTTAGAGTTAGACTGTCTTATAGATGATAGGCTACATCTGGGCAGGCCTGCTCAATTTCATGACTTGATGGATCTGCCATCTTCAGATGCATGGTCACTTGGCGCTTATGATTAAGTATTCTGTCTCTTCAATGACCCAGTAACACGCCTGAAGCTAGTTGTCAAAATGTGTATAATTCTTAGCCCTGCTCCAGAATTGCTGGGGATTGTGCTGTAATTCTCCCTCTGGGATTTGCTGCGAGTTTCATATTCAATTGTTTCCCATGGCTGCTCTTCTGATACCATAAGGCCACCAGATTGTATGGGCCACATGTTAGGGCTATTTGCATCACAGCCTCGATCTGCTGCACAGTCCTTTCATGCTCTTGGACCAACTTAAAGGTGGCAGCATTTTAGGTCACCTAGTTTATGAGCTAGATCAGTATTCCTCAGTATGTTACGTATTGCCTGGAGAACCCAAGGTAATCTACCAAGAATTGTGCTTCCTTCTTTATGGTAAGGAATTCATGATGCAGCAAGTTGTCTTTTACTCTGGAAAAGAGGGAGTAAGGTATTTGAGGGTAAGATTACAGGCTATCGTGCAAGTCTGAGCCTTTGAAGGGAAAAAGAAGGAAAGAGGGTTGGGTGCAAGATTCTTACATCACAATGTAGTTCTTAGAATGGCTGAGCCATGCACGTGGGGAGACCTTGAGCCAAAGTTGCTGTTAGAGGAGTCCGAATCTCACAGGAATGGGTCCATTTCCGTGGCTTCCACAGACACAGACAAACTTCCATTTGGTTTTTTGCCACTTAGGCTGTGCTACATCAGGAACACTGTATCAGACTTATACCGCACTCTGGCTGGAGGTCTGGTTTGCTGAAATCCTATCAACCGCAAAGCTGCAATAAAGCCACCCTATACAGCAGGCTGTTCCCAAGGTTCCATTCAGAAGGAGGCCGAAAGTATTCTGCTCCCAGTTTCCGTTTCAGCCTTCGAACCCACTGCAGTCCCCCAGTCCCCCGGGGATCAGCACGCGTGTATCTCACCAGCTTGATCCCTTCTCCTTTCCCTTAATATTCTGGGATTAAAAACTATTGGCTTTTTTAAGCCCTTTTCTTGTATGGTTGGAGCTTTTAATATTTCATATTAAATTGAATTCTTATTCAGTTTAATAGCTTAGATTTATTAAATTTCTATGACCTAATCAACAAAAAAGTTTCTTTATATGTCAATGGAAGGTGAAAGCAATAAAAGAAAATCTTCTGAAAAAGATATCAAGACACAATATATTGTCTTGTAATAATACGCTGGTCATCCAAAGGGGAACATATTTTTTTCCTTCTTTCTCTTTGTATTCCTCCTATAAATACTATCTATTCCTAAAGCAAACAGATGCCTCTGGCAGAATAAAGAATAATCCCAAACAAAGCATACATGAAACAGAAAAAGAAATCATTCTTTGAAAGTATAATCTTCATTATGTAGTCCCGACAACTGACAAACGATGACCAGGATTGTAAGTGTCCAAGTGTCCAGTGATCCAACGGGGAAAGCAACCAGAGAATAGTCCAGCCTCCTCTGGGCTCAAATGACTGAAGCCTACATGTTTTAGTCTCCCTCCTGCCGTCCGCGAAGGGGTCCCGTGAGCCTGCTGGTGATCAGCTGCGTGGAAAGGCAGCTGGTGAGCAGGGGTGGGCTAACATTTCAGCCATACGCCCGTGACGCCCACGGCCCGGCCGGCATGCGCCTGGGCCCCAATCTTAAGAATGGGTCTTCTTTGCTCCACTGTTTCCACGTGGACGTTCCTTTCGCCTTGTGATGTGAGCCCTTTCTGGGCTCTCTTTATTCCTCTGCATGTACCTGACTTTCTGCTCATTCACAATTTTTTAACTTCTCCCATCACTTTAATAGTTTTACTTTCCTCCTTCTGTTTTAGTCTAGGGACCTTTCTCTAGCTTACTCTTTAGACTTGTAAATATGCAAAAATCCATGATATGGATTTTTTTTAACCTGGTAAAAAGCCACCCACCTGGTCTTATTTCCAAGTGTAAATGGACTTATTTTTCTATCTAAATATAAAATCCATCTTTAAGGTTGCAAGGATATTCTCCTGCCAATTTGCAATTTTTTGATGAGAGGGTATAAAACTAGGCTGGGGGTACCTCTTTTTTTTTATTTTCTTCATTTTATTTTATTGAATATTGATGAATTACACTTGCAGATAGCTATGGGTTACGAACTAGAGATACGGTATATGCGTAAGTACAAAATGATTGAATCAAGCTAATTAACATATCCATCACCTCAGATATTTATTCCTCTTAGCTAGCTGTCCACACACACACACACAGGGGAATGCCATTCGGCTTTAAGAAAGAGAAAGTCTGTCACTTGTGAAAACATGGGTGAACCTGGAGAACATTATGCTAAATACAATAAGCCTGGTACAGAAAGGCAAATACTACATGTTCTCATGTAAATGTGGAATCCAAAATAATCAAATTCATAAAAGGAGAGAGCAAGATTGTGGTTACTAGAGGCGGGTGGATGGGGGAAATGGAGAGATATTGGCCAATGGAGGTATTTTATTATAAAATATAAATTCTTCTTTCCACCGTTAGGGAGAAAAATCATCTCAATACAAAAGCTATTAGTCTTTGCCATTTTCAGTGCATTTCGATGAATTTCCTTTGCTCTCTATCAGATTTGGTCCACAGGGTGAAAAAACTGCCTCAAGCCCAACGGTAAATCCTGACCATAACCAGGGAATATGTGGACTCCTGCCCCCTTGGGGAGCAACACAAAGGGGGAATCTTGTTACTGCCTTACCGACTGCCTAGCTCTCCTCTATCCCATATTGTCCACAGACTTTGCCTTTCATTCCTATGTCCCTGAATTCCTGCCAACTTTTATTAGCTCCCCCCACGTCACCAGAAGTCAACCCTCTGCCTAATTACAGAAAAGCTTCACAAATGCACCTGATGGTCATTGCTGCCTGGGCTTTGTCTTATCATCCTCCCAGAATTTTATTCTTCTCATTTGAACAAATGTCTGCTGTTTATTTGGAATAGGACCTAAGCTGCTATACTCATTGATTGATTATGGTATCCATACACCAACCAAAATATATTATGTTAGTATCTGTAAATAGGTCTCCTCTCCAAATAGCACTTCGACCTCACTGACTGGATTCAGAATAGCATCCAGACCAAAAAGCCTATTCGTTTGAACACCTTCCAGCATGAACAACATGTTAGAAATTTTATTGAGAAAGCTGTGGCAGCTGAACCCTTTCCTGTAGCCCAGGACTGCTATTCTCCGGGACTTGGCCACGCATGAGAAGAAGCACTGGCCTGGCAGACGGCTTTGCCCTGGGCGGGCAGCACACTTCATGCATCGGAGCACCAGTGTGCTGTTCGTGACACCGCGGCGGAGCAAGCCTAAGGGGCCACGTGGAGATTGAAATCGCTGCCTCGACTTCGTGATTCACAGTCTCACCACCCAGAGCACAAGCTTGGAAAGGATTCTTCACCAAGGTTTTTTTTCCGCTTTCGCATGTCAACAGATATTTTTGAGTCCCTACACTATATAAAACATCATGAAGCTCCTATGGAAGATACATGAAAACTATTTGGAACTTAAGACCAAAAGGAAAGAAAAAAGACAAAATTTTAGTTTTTCCTATGCAACATAAACATGAAGACTCCCCTCCAAGTCAAAGATATTTCTGCCTCCCAAATGAGTAAGACCTGATGAAAACACTTTAAATTAACTCTAACATGTATCAAAACTATCGTTGGAGATTTTTTGATTTGTTTGAGAAATAACAGTGTCTACAAAACCATGGACTAAATATAAAGCTGGACATTTACATAAAACATTCCAGCAACAGTAAGTGAATGACAATTAAAGAAAAGAATCATATTATTAGGATGAACAATGATGGTCTTGTGGTTAAATACACGTATCTGTACAGCTTTGCTTAAACACATTGCAAATAGAGGTTCCCCTGCAAGTGATACTCATCCTTCTCCCTAAAGTTTCAGCAGGGCAATGGCACTGAGTACAAATTTCATGTATTTAAATTCTGATTCTGCCACCTGAAAGTTCTGTGTCTGTGAAAAAAAAGTTCTTGTTCCACGCTTCAGTTTTCTCCTGTATCATCAAGGGGATTACAATTGTATCTACTCAAGGGGTTACCGAGAAAATTAAACAAATTTATATAAGAAAACATATAGGTCAGTGTCTGGCAAATATTAAGTACTTAATAACTGTTAGCTATTATTATCATAACTCTCTCTATATCACTCAATCAAGAAATATTCATTTAAAAATGAAATCATACCAGGAGGTTACATAGTGGGTTAATGACTAAATTGCTTTCCTATCTGTAAAGAAGTCCTTGAGAAAATGAACAGTTTGAGAGGGTGAAAAGAGTGGAGGAAGATGCTAAAATAGGGGAAGAAGGCTACTATTTAATTAATACTAAAATGTGTCAGACCTTTTGCATGCACTATCTGATTTTGTCCTCAAACCAACCTGGTAACTTGTCCAGGTTTTCACAATCAATAGTGGCAGAACAGAAATTAGAACTTCTCTTACCAGTGAATATGATATTCTTAAAGAAAATGCCTGCATCAAAACATCACACATACCCTGTAACTGTGACCCCCAACCCCCAGGTCATGAACAAGTACCGGTGCATGGCCTGTTTGGAACCAGGCCACACAGCAGGAGGTAAGAGCGGGTCAGCAAGCAAAGCTTCATCTGTATTTACTGCCGTTCCCCATCACTCGCATCACCACCTGAGCTCCGCCTCCCGCCAGATCAGCAGTCGGCACTGGATTCTCACAGGAGCATGGCCCTACTGTAAGCTATGCATGTGAGGGATCTAGGTTGTGTGAGAATCCAGTGCCTGACGATTCCAGATGGAGCTCAGGAAGTGATGCTAGCACTGGGTAGCCACTACAAATGCAGATTATCATTAACAGAGAGGTTTGACCGCACAGAGACCATAATAAATCAATTGCTTGCAGACTCATATCGAAACCCTGTCAGTGAGCGGCAAGTGACAATGTAATAATAATAGAAATAAAGTGCACAATAAATGGAATGTGCTTGAATCATCCTGAAACCATCCCCACCTACCCCGGTCTGTGGAAAAATTGTCTTTCATGAAACTGGTCCCTGATGCCAACAAGGTTGGGGACTTCTGCCCTATAATATATACAACTATCATATACCCATAATAATGAAAAATGAAAAAAAGTTAAAAAAGAAAGAGGAGACATAAAAATGCAGATATTTTAATTGGAAGTTCATATAGCCAAACTAATTATACTGAGTTTATTTACCCAATTGTTCAAAGTTTCACTTTACCCATATAGGCACTATCCACCTCTTTTAATTCCCCCCACTGTCAATAAAACCATAAATAAAATCAAAATCAATCTCTTCTGGTTGGATATTATTCATTGTGTCAAAGCTTTATCTTTTATGTTGACAGATTCTTTGGTTATTTTCTCCTGCTAATAAGTCTGAAATAATTGTTTATCATTTATAGAATATGATCTGTTAATATGTGATTTTTAAGGTGCATTTAGTAAATTGATCTTTGAAAAAGAAAATGAGGCTTCTTAAAGTGCCTTTTTGGTTTTGTTAAATATACCGGCCATAACTTAAAATGTTAATGGAAATCTTGCCCTTTAATGTTAGGTGGTGACCTTTATTATAAATTAATTTATCTCTAGAGCATATTTTTCAAAGTTAAAGAAAACATATTAAAGTTCTTCTAATACTGAAAGTCTAATACATTTCAAATAAATATCTTTAACTGTGGAATATAGTCTTCAATTTACTGTCTCTTCACATGTACCATGCCCAGAAGGCGTGCTATTGACTTACTATTGCGTTTCTTGATAAGAAGCTTATAAAGTGTCAGCTTCCCTTTTCCTCCTGAAATTAGCAAGACAATGTGCGAATGTAGTGAAGCCGTGGGCAAGGGCTAAAGGATGGCCGCTTGGAACCAGAGGGTGTGTAGAACTGTGTTTTGTCACAGCCCTCCTGGTTCCGAAACGCAGGACGCTTAGACTCGGCCCTGTGCGTGAAGGACGCGGGCAGCCCTGTCCCTGCTTTCCCTCCCACCTCCTGCCTCTGCTCCCTATCGTGGAACACTCAGACCGTGCCATCTCGTTGGATGTCTTTGACTTTTATATACTAGTTTCTTGCTCAGGATGTTTTTTTCTTCCTCCCTTACCCAACTGATGAATGCCTGTTCACTTTTTATGAAACTTATTTAATCATTCAAAAAGTATTTATTGAGCACTACATGGTAGGCACTATTTTTAAGTTTTGGTAATACAGTAGCAAACGAGAGTTATAAAAATCCCTTGTCCTGTGAAGATTATATTTCTGTACGAGAAAACAAACAATATACAAATAAATACATAGAATATCAGATAATGGTAAGTATTAATGGAAACATAAAGAAGGAAGAAAGTCAGGGAGTCTCAGGGGTTTCAGAAACGAGAATATTGACAATTTACGATGAAGTGGTTTAGGAAG
This sequence comes from Indri indri, assembly GCA_004363605.1. Classification (NCBI taxonomy): domain Eukaryota; kingdom Metazoa; phylum Chordata; class Mammalia; order Primates; family Indriidae; genus Indri; species Indri indri. The sequence goes on along the minus strand of RJWJ010033931.1, from coordinate 10,407 downwards.
GTCTTCATGAGAAAGTGACACTTGAACAAAGACCTAAGGAAGGTGACCCAGCAGGCAGAGCCGTGCCGACATCTGGAGGAAAAGCACCCAGGCGGTGAGAACGGCAGGTCAGCCGCCTCGGCAAGGATGTGTGTTCACGTCCAGAGGAAAGTAAGGGTATCAGTACTCAGATGAAAGATAATGGTGGCCCAGAACAGAAAAAGAAAAAAATAAAAAAATAAAAAATGGCATGGGGAAAATGATAAGAAGTGGCCAGAATTTGAAGGTGGAAGCAACACAATGTACTAGATAACTCCACGGATCTGGGAGAGACTCACACCTCACGTGGCGTTCAGTTCTCCGGCCGTGCCCCCGTGCCAAGCCGCCTCTCTCTGTACAAGCTGGAGCTTTGCACTCGTCTCTAACATTCCCCGCAAATGGATTTCTTCTCTTAAGACTGTGCTAAAGTTTTCATTTGCGTGATCTCATTTATGATTAGATTTATCCTTTGAAGGGAATATAATATTTTTATGATACAACATAGATATAATGCAATATTTCATACATGAGTTTATACTCATCAAAAGATAAAGCCACAAATTTCTTAGGCATTTGTCATTCCCAAAATGATATAACATATTTGAGGACAAGGACAATGATGCATGCCTAGGACCTGGAAAAACTTCTTACTCAAAATTGTAGTTCATGACTGTGTTTTGAATGAAAAAATGAATGAAAGAATGAATGAATTGCTGATGAAATGGAGTGATTTGAATTGGGGCAGAATTCCTTATTAACTCATCAAGTATGTGTCCTTGTGCATCCTACAAATCTATTTGAAGTTTTTCCCCTTAGTATTTTAAAAGTAATATCTCCTTCATCATCTTAAGAGAGTATATATACACACATATATTTATATGTATCTTTTTTTCTTTTGCACACTTGGCCTAAAGACTAAGAGTAATTTATGAATTTACTAATGGCTATGTTACTATGAAGTCATGCAAATGCAGGCTATTTAAAACATAATTAAATTAATAATAATAAAATTTGGACAGTTTTCCTGTATTTTACAGATTTCCTTTTACTTTTTAAAACATTATGAATTTAAAATAATAAAGAATGGTTATATAACTGCAAAAAAATAATCAATTATGTGATTAAGGATTGTTTCTAATCAATATTTGCTAAAAAAGTATAAAAAAAGGAAAAAAGATGTAGCTAAGTCAATGGAATATGGACACTGAATAACGACACTGAATCATTACTGGCTTCTTGCACCTAGCAATGTGCTGACAGCCAACACACATGTGAGGATGTTGCATGAGGCTCTATGTTGGAAGCAGAGAACAGCCGTCACCAGACACTGAATCTCCCAGTGCCTTGATCTCAGATTTCCCAGCTTCCAGAACTCTGAGAAAATAAATTTCTCTTTTTTATAAATTAAAAAAAAAGAAAGTTAACATATAATTAAAGTTGAAATTTTCTCAGTGCCTATACAATAATTGTTTGAAACCTTGAAAACAACTGCTTTATCATTATTCTCATGGCATTGGTATTAATTGCAATATTCGCTGTGGCCATGGAAGCTTCTCTTTAAAACACATTTCCATTAAAGGTTGTATAGAGAATTTTCTAGAACTATTGGTTAAGTACATGACACAACTGACATTCGTTTTATTCTATGCTACCTAAAAATTGTTTTGCCTTGCTTCTTCCTACCAATTAAACCTTAGAAAGATACCGTATTCTATAAAATTGAAACGGTAGACAACAAAAAGGCAATACACTCAGTTAAAGCTTGTTGTCTTTTGAGGTAGCTCAGCCCAGCTATAATGGCATTAGCTCTGTCGGCAGCTCTGGGCATACCAGGGGCCATCCAGGTACCAAGTGCTCTTGCATAGCCTAATCGAGTGCAGCTGCAGGGCAAAGCTGGCCCACCTAGACAAAGCAAAACAATACTGTGGTCAAGTGTACATAGTACCCTACACCCCAAAATGACAGGTGGCTAATAATAAACTAAGAAATGGAAATCACTATGAGGACTTATTATGTTTCTTTAGCTTTTAAATTTTGTCTATCATTTCAGTTATCAAAAGTTTGCAATTGGACACTTTTCTAAGTCTGAAAGAAAAACAAACTACTAATAGCAACTCTGGACAAAACTTACTTAATTGTTGTGACTTCAGTATTGTTAAAAATTAGTAGACCTTGGCAAAACATATTCTCACTATGCTTGCTTCAAGGGACTATAATGTAGGGAACTTGCTTTAGGAACAGAATGTAACTATTTCAAGGCCTTTCAAAATTATTCTTGCAAGTTCATATTACAAATGAAAAAAGAGGACGGATTTATAAGAAAATATCATTAACAATTTTGTTGCACTGGTAATCCTTCGTGTTGTGTATGAAATAAAGGACTACATGTGTGGCTGCATCTATTTGAGCCCCAAACTTATTCAAATTGCTCTGTCGCCCAGGCTGAAGTGCAGTGGCCTGAACATAGCTCACTGTAACCTTGAATTCCTGGGCTCAAGCTATCCTCCTGCCTCAGCCTCCCAAGTATCTGGGACCACAGCTGCTTGTCACTATGCCTGGCTAATTTTTTAATATTTTTGTAGAGACAGGATCTTACTACGTTTCCCAGGTTGGCCTCTGACTCCTGACCTCAAGCACTCCTCCTGCGTTGACCTCCCAAAGTGCTGGGATGACAGGTAGGAGCCACCATGCCCTGGCCTCTCTTTATTACTGTAATTTGTATAGTCTACCTATACTAGTTTTACTGAAGTTTTCTTACTGGATTTTATTTACATAATTTCTTATTTTGGGAAATAGTTTCAAGATGAAGAATTAGGAATATTGATATATAATTGTAAATTTAAAAATGTGATTATGATTAAAGTCAAGCTTGTCATTTCAATGAAAAAGAAATATGTAAAACATTAATAGATATCTAAATTTATTACTTGATCATAGATGTTATAAATTATAAATACATAGCTTACAAATATAAAAACCCAAATTATCAAAATATAATTTGGTTCTGTATCTTTTTCCATTTTCTTAATCAACTTGCAGACACCTCGAGTTTTCGGTATTTCATTTTCCCACCTTTCTCAGCAATCGAGTTGCTGTTTCAGCAGCTGTGCGAGATTCATATTCTAAAGATGACTGATGTAACATTTATGGACATCTTTAAAATTATTGAGTTCATCAGCAGAATTTATGTATGATAGAGTTAAAAATGTCAGGAGTTCATATTTGAAGCCACTTTGAGTTCCCTTGAGACCTCCGCGATTCTCACAAAACTAGAAACTGTTTCCTCTGTGCTGCCAAATGATCCCCTGCCTGGCAGAGTCGTTGTATTTGTAATAGTTCATGGTAACTGATTGCTTGCATGCTTGACTGCCCCACCTGTGGGAGAGATTTGAATCTTTGTCTTTGTATCCCAAACACTGATACTGCTCCTGGCCTAGCATGTGTACTTCATCAATATTGAACACGTGCAAAAATGCCATGCAAATCAGTTAAGCACTCAGCTTCATTTTTGATGTCGTTGAGTGAGACTATTCTACCACACCTGCTAAAAGTCTGTATTTTTTCAATGTGTCTTCAACTGAAAATGCCTGGTCTTAATCTATAACTTTCTATCTTGTCGTTTCAAATCAATTAGCAAACACATGCTAACCGCCTCTCATTTTGGAAAACACAATGATGAAACAGATGACCTTAAGCAGCTTGCAATCTAAGAGCAGAGATAAACATGAACAGGATTGAAATACACTCAGAATGTGGAAAGTTTTATAAAATATTCATTGCAAAATATTGTATCAACACAAAAGATAGGAAATATTTCTTCTAAAAGGCTTTTCAAAGGAATTGAATGGGCGGGATCCAAATACATTATGTCAGAGAATAGGGAAAGGGATATTCAGACGTGTAAACAGTAACTGATCAAAACATGTCATAGAGGTCTAATCGAGATGAAATACAGAAATGTAAGTGGCTTCAATTGAAGAAAAACGTGTGCATGCATGCATGTATGAGTGTGTTTGTGTGTGTCTGCGTGTGTGAATGTTGAAATCATTAAAACAGGCCATAGGAAATTGTAGTTAGATATTTTACAGACAGTGAAAACCCAAGCTAGGGTAGGGTAGTGGGGGCATAAATTAGCATAACCATGCTGGAAACGTCATGGAAACGAAACTCAAAGGCACAGTATCAAACACAGCCTATTGCTTTGTGAGTAAAAGAGGTGATCAAAGAAGAAGAATAAAGAGAAAAGATTAGAAGCCTGAGTACAGAACTCTTTGTATAAGATACATTTAAGGGATAAAATACTATCTCTATTTTGGAAATTGATTTTAATAACTATTGGTACAATATTTACGTTTTAATTTGTTTATTCTTTCAAAATACTACAGGGGTACAATTGTTTTTGGTTACATGTATCGATTTTGTTATGCTTGAGCCAGGGTTATAAGCGTGCCCATCACCCAGATAGTGTTCACTGTACCCATTAGGTAGGTTTTCTCTCATCCACTCCTTCCCCTCCCCCGACTCCTGCTTGATTTCCACTAAGTTTTACTTCCCTCTGTGCACGTGTGCTCATTGGTTAGTTCCAATTTAATAGCGAGTATGTGTGGTGTTTGTTTTTCCATTCTTCAGATACTTCACTTAGGATAATAGTCTCCAGTTCCATCCAAATTGTTGTGAAGGCCTTAATTCATCCTTCTGCATGCCAGCATCATATTCCAGAGTAGACATTATAAAATTTAATGTTTAATAAATAACATTATGGGTGAAAATAGTCAATTTTTTAGGTTTTTAAAGGATTTTTTGGATTTCCTCTCTTTTCTGTTTTCTTTTCCCCCAGTGGAATTGTGAGTACTAGGCTTTTGAGAAGCCTGTGGTTGTTAACTACTGTATTAGCTTCCTTTGTAGTTTATAGATAATTCCTTGCACTTGTCAATAAACAAACTATAATTGACTCATCACACATTTATTCATTCATATTATGCAAAAATCTCCAGGTATTAATAAAATTTTTAAGTCTCAGAATCAATGACTGTCATGGAAGCCATGGGAAATACATAACCCCTAGTAACTCTGTACTTTGGGAGCCTAGTGTGCCTTACATCGGCACACTCATGAAGCTGCGAAATCTTCTTCCTTCACTTTATTGCCACTTTGTGCTCCAGCCATGTAAAAAGCAACTTTAAATATTTCATGGGAGTTAAGGTATGATGCTATGACTTAGATTTTTTTTTATAACTTTTTAGTAATGTGTCCCATAAGTTCCATTGCTATAGCTGCATAATAACATTTAGGAGGGTTTGTTCCAATACCTTTGCATATTAAATTTGCAGTTTACATATAAAATAAATGCTTAACTGGTTTGATCTGTATGGAGGAAATTGAGCAAGGTAATCCAATAGTACCTTAAATTTCTTTATGTACAGTTCAATCATCAAACTAAAAGGAACTTGGCAAATAATTTAGTTTATTTCTCTGCCTATAAGAAAATTTCTACCTACACCAACTTATATGTTAAAGATTCAAGAACCTAAGGGTTATTTACTTCCCTAGTAGCATATTTTTATAACCACTATCTGTTCTTACTCAAAGTCTTTCATTGTATTTAACTTTTTGCAACAATTTCAATGACTTTCAGCTACTAATGAAAGAACAGAGGAATCGCCACCCTGATCCTCTACGCTGAAAACTCATATCTCTGAGCAACTGTAATAAGAATCCATCAAGCATTTCTTCTCCTACTTAAATATCTATTTACTTTTTCTTTTATTATATACTTTTAATCATATTTTTCCAAAGTATCATCCAAAGAAATTTTGTTTCGTGAGAATGCATTTAAATAGACTTAAACTAATTACTTTATTGGAAGATTTTTTAATATTTTTGATTTGATCAAATAGGCAGTAGAATGCACTTTGTCATTTAAAAAAAAACAGGCATTCTTCACTTTGCAATATAATGACATATCTTAATTTTTTTTTTTTTTTTTTTTTTGCTTTTACTGTAAAACACAAATTCTCCTTCTGATTTGTGTCTATCACCTCCTCATCCTACGGGCTTGGTATTTTTTAAATATGAAGAAAGACTTTTTACTCACTAATAGACCTCTATTGGTCATACTGCATTGCACCTTTAACTATTAATTTTTATTCTTACTAATTATTAGTCAATTTCATCTTTGAGACTTTCATCATTTCCTTTGAATTCAATTATTTTCTTACAGCATTTTTCCAAAATTTGCAGAGTTGTAGCTACAAGAAGTTTGTTTATTAAGCTGGTTTGAGCTGTGGACTTAGAATTCCAAATGAAAATGGAAGTGAAACTTTATATATTCTTATGTGTATTATTATTTCAATCAGTAAATTATACATGATATACCATAGTCTGAAAATATGCAACTTTTTTGTTTGTTAGGTCAGAAATTATCTATAATGACTAAATTATAATGATGAAAATAATTAAAATTAAGCTCTTATTAGATTTTCTGTCTTTATTCTAATTTGAAATATGATTTAAGAAACTTCTTAAGAAAACCAAAATGAAATAATCACGTCTAAATGAGTCCTTTTATGAGTCATTCTATTTTCTGGTCATCTCAACTCCTCTCTTTTCTGACAAATACAAGGAAAAAGGAAGACGTGAAATTTGTCATTTTCCCATCACCCACTGTGATAAACACGTGTTTTGTTCATTTGTATCACAATTCTTCCGTGAAGCTGCTTAGGAAGGTACAAAGAGAAAAACAGAATATAATGTATTGTTGAAAAATACATTTTATTTGTTCTTGCAAAAATGGCATGCCATTTTCCAAAAAAAATAAATTGATTCAATGGATTAACTTTAATTAAAAGTAATATGCTATTTTGTGAAAGTTGTAATAGTTTTATTATTAGAATATTAGGGCATAAAATAAGCTAGAAAAATAACATTATTAAGAACCACCAAAAGGTGGTTATAATTTCATTTAGTTTTCATGAAATCATCAGATCAAAAGTTGAGAGAATACCAGAAACATGTGATATATTTAAGCAGAGGATTTTAAAAGAAAAAGTGAATATTATGCAACATTATTGCAAAAAAAAAAAAGTACTCTTTTAGCCGGAGCTTAAATAAGGGCAAATCTTATGCAAAAATGGACTCTTGGATTTATTGATTATTGCTATTGAAAAGCAATGAAGATGTTAAGTCTCTTGGGGAATGGGTGAGAAATGCTTAGTAACTAAATGCAGTGAACATTGGACTACACGATTTATGTAACTTAGCTAGTCTTTATAAAAATTATGAAATAGATATTATAAGCCTCATTTTATGCATGTAGAAAAAATAAGTTTAAATATATTTCCCAAAGGCATACATCTGTTAAGCAGAGAGATCTATATTTAAAAATGTGTATATTTCACTATGGAACCAATTAATTTCTACCACATGACAAGTATTAAATTGAGGGAAAATCCTGATGTCAGTGATTTACATTATATCAAACATACACATGCTCAGTATCTTTTTAATGATTTAATAAATTTATTTATTTTTTAAATCAACTATTCATTGAACACAGGACAGGATCAGTTTTAAATGCAGGGAACACAGTCAATGACAAAATCCTAACGATGGGGCCGTAGAACACGACAAGGTCCACGGTGAGTCTATGCTGCAGAGCAAGCGCAGGATCCCACCGAGCTTAGTTAAAACACCTGTTTTCTGAGCCGTTAGCACAAATCAAACACACAAATAGAAAAACAAACGAACAAAAAGCCCTTTATCTGTGCCTGTTTGATATTTAACAAGTATGTTCCAGTATTCTCCCGTATTTATTGGAGAAAGGGCAGTCCAACACACTTTGGTGATCATAATCAAAGGGAATACTGAGAACTTGGAGATCCACATAAGAAAAGTGCCTAAGGAAAAAGCTGCGGAGAGGGGTAAGAGACCCTGCGCTGTAGTTGAATAAATTATTGGCCCTAAATCTTCACTCTTGAGGTCAGTATTACACAGTTGTGGTCTTGTTGTGTCTCCCTTTTGCTCAGAGTCTCCACACCTACCATTGGATTTTGGTCTTGGCCATGTGACTCTCTTTGGCCAGTGGTGTGGTGAAGGATGTGGTGGTCGTGGAAGCTGGAAGAGGCTGGCTTGGGGTGCAGCTCTTGTGTGCTGCCGTAAGAAGACCACTCCGCAGGTCGTCAGTGCCTCAGTATGGGTTACGTGGAGCATACCCCGTCCTCCAGGTAAATTCTGTTCCAAAGAGAAAAGGAGAGATAAAGAGCAGACTCCAACCTGACCTGAAGCTTGAAGCTTAGAATCCAGCCCATTTCAGCCAAGTTGCGACTGTCACACAGAACATTGGCTATGAGATTACATTATTATTGTTGGAAACCATTACATTTTCGTGTTATGGTGGCAATAGTTGACTAGCACAATTGTTAATGTTTGCTTGGGATGGCTATGCTTAGCTTACTTTTAGGAACCCAAACAGTTAAATGTAGGTAAAATAGGACTTTTCAGTAGCCATTTACTTTGTAGATACACAATGAAATAAGACGTTTTAAATATCCCAGAAGGAACAATAACAAAAGAGTTAACTTCTGTGAGGATTAACGTGAGGATCAATAGATTTTCATTACATATTGGATGAATGTGTGCCATATGCTAGAAGCATGCTAGTGTAAGTAAAAGAGGACTGAGGCTCAGGCCACACAGGACTCAGAATTTAAATTCAAATATCACTGAGATTCCAGGAATTACTGTTCATAGATCTTTCTGAAATCATCTATTAGAGTTTTTCAATACTCTCCCATAGCTTCTATATACCTGTAACTTCAGAGTGTTCACATTACAAATCAGCAGCAGAACTGAAATCCTCAATTCAGGGGTAGGAAATATAGGTAAGGCAGCTGATTTTCGACAGTGTATGGCTTCATATCTTCTCCTTTATAGTTAATGGACTGAAACCAGCAGTTCTCAAGCTAATACTTAAACACCCTCGTTTTCTGCAAAACAATACTTTCTGGAAAAATACTGGTGACTATTGTACTTCTTTTCCTAACCCTCTACCTTAGAGTTCTCACCTTAGTTCTCTAGATTCAACGATGACTTTATCAAACCAACCCCATGACTCCATTTTCTTCTCTGTCTGTGACCATTTTTTCCATCTCTTCTTCATTAGTTCCTCCATTCCTAAAACTTTTCCTCTCAGGTTGTCTATATTTGCTAATGGTACAGGATTTTTCTCTATCATTGAAGGATTTAAGCCAAATATTAATATTTGATTATGTTTGGTTGTGGCAAAAATATGTGTCATCTTATAGAATCTATCAATAGAACTTTTATCATTTCTAGTCCGCCTTATCTTTTCTGTTGCTATTATACTCCCTTAAACCTGGATTGGCCCCAAATCAAGCTATAGCTTTAACTTTCTAACATTCTCCTATAGCTATCAAACATCCTTCATTTCCCTACCACGTGAATCATCCTAAAGTTGTGTAACCTTCCGGAAAGAGACATATTTTCAATACTCTATTAAGGCAAATACATAGACCATATCTTGGCATTCAGGACAATACTTAATGAATCTGAATATAAATGATCTCAGGTTAATCTTTATTTATCTTCATAATACACTTCGAATCACCCTGCTTTGGAAACTTGTTCATGATATTTCTTTGATTTACAGCGGTCCTCCACTCATTCCCACTCTAAAGGTCCTCCCGATTTTTCAAAGTATTTCACACATCATGCAATCTGTGTTACATTTGCTGTCCCCTCTACTAGCACAATCTAACAAAGCATTACTTAATGTACTGCCTCATGACTGTAAACTACAATGGTATTCATATCTAGTTAAATACTTCTCAGATAATTATCATATACATTTAAAGGGCAGAGATGTTGCTTATTAATTTAAAAAATACACTGGATCCTCTACATTTGTAAGCATCGTGTTTCATGTCACTGTAGCTTATTGCATTATTATTTAATTGAAATAAATTTTATTTATTTATTTATTTATTTATTTATTTTTATTGTTTGTTGTTTATAGGGGTACAGGTGTTTAGGTTACGTATGATGCCCTTGCCCCCCCTTCCCCCCAAGTCCCAGTCCCAAGCATGTCCATCTCTCGGAGGGTGCGCATTGCTCCCTTTGTGTATGCATATATCCGTCCCTTCCTCCCCCTCGCCCCTCCCCCTTCCCCCTCCCTCCCTACCCTACATCCAATAGATGCTATTCTTATATGTACACTGATGTGATGTTCAGTCACTACCAATTTGATGGTGAGTACATGTGGTGCTTGTTTTTCCATTCTTGGGATACTTCGCTTAGTAGAATGCGTTCCAACCCTATCCAGGAGTATACAAGAGGTGCTATATCACCATTGTTTCTTAAAGCTGAATAGTA
>RJWJ010033930.1:0-17572 GCA_004363605.1 Indri indri | reverse complement strand
CAGCCTCCCGAGTAGCTGGGACTACAGGCATGCGCCACCATGCCCGGCTAATTTTTTCTATATATATTTTTAGCTGTCCAATTAATTTCTTTCTATTTTTGGTAGAGACGGGGTCTCGCTCTTGCTCAGGCTGGTCTTGAACTCCTGAGCTCAGAACGATCCACCCGCCTCGGCCTCCCAGAGTGCTAGGATTACAGGCGTGAGCCACCGCACCTGGCCTGTTGTTTTTATTTTTTATCTCAGAGTAGTACGGGGTGTAGAAGACCTCTTAGTCCAATTATTTATTGCAATTACTTGCCCATTTCTTCTGTCTTTATTTTTTGGGAGGTGATCCTTTTGTCATACGTACAGCTCCCTGCTGGCTCTACCTTCCTCCTCCTTCAGGCCTCTGGGCCCCCCTTACTGGCTCTAAGACTTTGCCTGCTCAGGGCCCCCTGGGAGGAGAGGCTGCAATTTCACTCCTGCATGACCAAAAAACTAGATACAATTTTATAAAATTTTTTTTTTCAGCTTTCTTTCAGTAGAAAAACTTTGTAAATCTTAAAAGCATCAAAAAGCTAACAAGGCTGGGTATGGAGGCTCATGCCTGTAATCCCAGCTTTGGGAGGTGGAGGTGGGAGGACCACTTGAGGCCAGGAGTTCAAGACCAGGCTGGGCAACACAGCATGACTCCATCTCTACAAAAATTTTTTAAAAAATTAGCTGGTCATGGTGGTGTGCCCTGTAGTCCCAGCTACTCAGGAAGCGGAGGCAGGAGGATGGCTTGAGCCGAGGAGTTTGAGTTTGCAGTGAGCTATGATGAAGTCACTACACTCCAGCCTGGGCAATGGTGAGACCCTATCTCAAAAAAAAAGCTGGGACCCCAAACCACTACACCCACAGGGTAATTCCCTCCTTTCCTCAAACACAGGGATTGGGTGGGGACACATTGGAACATAAGAAGGTACCAATAAAACTAAATATATTGTTAAATACATTGATTATAATGACTTAATTGGCCAAAATAAAGGATAAAGATCACACTGATGGACTTTAAGACAAAAAGCAGAGGCAAAGAAGGGTCACTAATGACTGGTGGGGACAGATGCTAACGTGGCCCCTGTGCATCCACCCCGTGATGTTCACACCCATGCAGTGCACACTCGCCTCCTTTCCAGTGTGGAGTTTGCTTTTTAAAATATGGCAAGATACACACAACATAAAATTTACACTTTCGACCATTTTGTTCTTCCACAGTTGAGAACGTGCGCGAATCAGCCAGTTCTCAGTGTGCAGTCCAGCAGCACTTGGTACCTTCACCCCCATCCAGCTCCTGCGCTTTCCCACTGCCCCAAAGGAAACCCTGCGCCCGTTACCCGTCACTCCCACTCCTCTCCCCTCCCGAGCCCCAGCCCTGAAGACCACGACTCCACTCTGAATGGATACAGCTACTCTGGACACTTCCTGTACATGGAATCAGACAACCCGTGGTCCTTTGTGTCTGGCTCATTTCACTTAGCGTAACGTTTTCAAGGTTCATCCGTGCTGCAGCACGTGTCAGAACTTCATTCCCTTTTATGTCAAATAATATTCCATTGTGTGGATGTACCGCATGTTTGTTCATTGTTGAAAGACGCTGGGTTGTTCCCGCCTTTGGGCTATTCTGAACAGTGGTACTAAAAACACGTACGTACAAGCACTTGAGCTCCTCTTTCAATTCTTTTGGGTGCATAGTGGAATTGCTGGGTCGTACGGTGATTCTGTTCAACTTTTTGAGGGACTGCCAGACTGTTTTCCACAGCGGCGGTACTGTTTTATACTCCCACTAGCAAGGTTTGAGGGTTCCAATTTCTCCGCAACCTCACCAACACTTCTTTCTAGATTATAGCCATCCTAGTGGGTGCCGTGACTTGCTGTTAACCCAGAGAATTTGGTGAAGGGGATGGGATGTCACTGCCATGATTAACTTTATGCCCCTTTTGCTAGGCGGCCCTGTCCCTTATGGACGCCCCCTCGCAGAACCTCCCAGGGAGGGCAGGACCCGCTCCCTCCTCGCTGACCCCGCCAGGCAAAGGTCTGAGAGGAGGCAGTGCGGGAAGCAGGTGCAGTGGGAGATGCAGGTGGGGCAACAGGGAGGGAGGGAGAACAGACCATAAGCAAAAGGCTGGAAGGTCACCTCAGGACGCTCAGGAAACTGAGACCCCCCCAGGACCCCTGGGGCCAGCCCTCCCAGCACCCGCCCCTTCCACACTGGGCTGTACCTGGCATTTGTCTGCAAGTTGCATGTGCCAGTAGTGTCTGCAGACCTTGTGCCCCAAGTTCAGAAGCTGGCGAGTGCCCAGGGGCAGCAGTGGGACAGCCTGTGGGTGCGTGGGGAAGCACAGCAGAGGGCTGTCTGTGGCCAAGCAGGGACAGTACAGTGGACATAAACCGAGTACACGAAGGCCCAGACAGAACAGGTACTGCGTCTGCCTGTTCCCTCACCAGAGGGCCCAGTGTGTGCTGGTCTTCAAGGTTCACTCAGGGTTTGGAGCTGGGCTCCAGCTCCAGAGTCCCCCTCCCTGCTGCCCCAGAGGACAAGCGTCCAGTGGCTCCAGGCCCCTCAGACCAGCAGTCAGGGCCACGGTTCCCTCGGGAGGTGGCACTAATGCACGCTACAGCGAAGAAGCGTCTGCAAACGTGCTCAACGAGAAGCCAGACACGGAAGGTCACATACTGTGTGACTCCACTCACAGGAACACACAGAAGAGGCAAATCCACAGAGAGCAGAGCAGTCCTTGTCTGGGGTGGGGGCAGGGAGGATGGGGAGTGGCCACTGACAGTGAGGGCGTTTCTTTTGGGGGCAATGAAAAATGGTCTAAAGCTACACAGTGGCAAACCAGACAGCACAGCATTGTGAATATACTAAAAACCACTGAACTGTATACTTTAAGATGGTAAAATACTAAATTTCATGTCGGCGTTGTATCAGTAAAAAATGTGTACATTCTTGAGCCGCTTCCAGACCAACAGAAGGTCTAAGATGGGGCCCAGCAACCTGCCTTAGGTCCGCCAGGTTATTCTGACATGTGGCCCAGGAACCTCACTAGGCCCACCTCCCCAGAGCAGGGCCACGTGTGGGTCCCACTCCCCGGCAGGAGTCCCACCCTCCTTCACTTGCCCGGATCACAGCTGGGCACTACCTCCCCCAGGAAGCCTTCACAGCCCCGAGCAGAGCTGGCTGCCCAGTGAGGGCTGAAGGCCTGCTCATCGTACCCCGGGGGTGAACCCTAACAGGGCCCTGCTCTGGATCCCATGCAGGCCATGGTGCCAGCACCAGCCTCCCAGTCCTCCCTTCCTCAGGCTTAGTCCTAGGCCTGGCCAAAGACCCCTGGGGGAATGGGGAGGCCCCCGAAGAGCTGCCTGCCCTGGCTGCAGGGCCTCTCCGCTACAGCAGCCTGGGATGCGGGGTTAGGAGACCCTCCAGACCCACAGTAGGTGCTGATCACTTGTACGCCGCCCCAGCCCACTGGCCAGAACCAAGGTAAGGGTGAGGAGAGCAGGGGCTCCTCCCTGGATGTGGGCTCGGGTGGAAATCCAACCTGGGTGAAGCTGAGGGCCTGGAATCCACTGCAACCTTGACCCACTGGGGGACCCTTTCACACTGGCCCACCTGGCTCTTTCCTGCCAGGGGGTGGGGAGGACTGCAGCTGCCTCCTGACCTGTATCCCTGCTTTTTTTTTTTTTTTTTTTTTTTTGAGACAGAGTCTCACTCTCTTGCCTGGGCTAGAGTGCGGTGGCGTCAGCCTAGCTCACAGCAACCTCAAACTCCTGGGCTCAAGTGATCCTCCTGCCTGAGCCTCCCGGGTAGCTGGGACTACAGGCATGCACCACCATGCCCGGCTAATTTTTTCTATTTTTAGTTGTTTGGCCAGTTTCTATTTTTAGTAGAGACGGAGTCTCGCTCTTGCTCAGGCTGGTCTCGAACTCCTAAGCTCAGAACGATCCTCCCGCCTCAGCCCCCCAGAGTGCTAGGATTACAGGTGTGAGCCACCGTGCCCGGCCTCTGCTTTTTTTATTAATTTTTTTGAGACAGGGTCTCACTCTGTTACCCCGACTAGAGTGCAGTGGCAGCATCACAGCTCACCACGGTGGCCTCACTTTGGTCTCCCGCCTCAGCCTTCTGAGCAGCTGGGACTATCTGGGACTATCAGTGGTGCCACCACCATGTCCTGCTAATTCTTTTATTTTTTGTAGAGATGGGGTCTTGCTCTTGTTTTGACTGGTCTCAAACTCCTGAGCTCAAGTGATCCTCCTGCCTTGGCCACCCACAGTGCTAGGATTACAGGCTAGCGCCAGGCCCCGTTGCTTCTCTTTACACAAACGTTTCTTTCCCACGTTACTGTATTCTTACAGAGGGCCAGGCTTAAAGCAGGTGAAAACTCTACCGGCCCCCACCTGTGGACCTCCTCTCAACACCCTGCCCTGCCGGGAGCCATTCGGGTTGGGTCTGTCTAGGCTCCTGCATCCATCATCCCAGTCAGTATGACATCAACTTCTGTGCCCACAAGAGCGTAGGACCTGGGGCCTCCTGTGCCCCTACGCTCAGGAGCAAGCACTTGGAGCCCAGGAAGCTCAGGAGCCCCGAAGGACCAGGCTCTCAGCCTCCTGCAGCCAGCCTTGGACAGGGGGCGGGGGAGCACTACACCAGAGCAGCGCCAAAGTGGGAAGAGCCAGGTCCCACCCTCTCTGAAGGGGCTGGGAAGCTGGCCCTGGCCCAAGGCTCCGCCTGCTTGGTCTGGGAGCCTAGGCCTGTGCTCAGGCCCAAGGACATCTTCACTCTGCCTTTCCAAAGCCACCCTTCCATGGATGCTAGTGAAGTTTGCATGACAATGTGAATGCACTCAATGCCACTGAACTGCACACTTAAAAATGCTTAAAATAGTAAATTTTATGTGTATTTTACTACAATAAATTTTACAAAACCCCTTTCCTTCTGCAGCCTTGGCTCCAGGCTGCCACCTCCTGCCCCCCAAAATGGGAGTCCTCTGCTTGCTACAGCCCAACACCTGCACATCAGGCGACGGCTGCACAGCTAGGTCAGGAACCCACAACCTCAGCTCTCGTCCTCTTTCCTCTCCCCTCCCGGGACTACCCTTAACCTGCTCAGGGCTTCCCACCAGCTGCTACCTATTCCCCAAACCCAAGGGGACCCCTGTGCAGGAGGAAAAGGTGGTGGCGCCAGGCACAGCCCCTGCCCAGCTTATACCACCAGCCAGGCAGAGCCATTCACCCTGCTTTTCTTTCAAAAAAGTCACCAATGTGTGGAAAAGTCTTCCCACAGTGTGCAGAGAATGTTCCAGCAAGGCCCCTTCTGTTCTGCCCCAGCCTGGGCTGTAGGGAGAGGTGGTGGTATCCCTGTGGGTGGAGAAATTGGGTCTGTTCCAACTGGGAGACCCTCCTGACACTGCAGGTTCCTTCACACAGGAGGGACGCACCTGCCAGACTCACACCACCCCCAACTGCCCGCCTTCAGCGAGACTGACAGGCACTGCTGTGGACAGGAAGAATTCACCCACCGTAATGTTGAGAAAGTGAAAACGTGGGTCCCCTGTAGCAGACTCTACAGTAGACTTTGGTGCAAGCAGTATGTTTGGGAGCAGCAACGAGAGTGGGAGGGAGGAAGAGCCATCCTGAGTGCATCATGAAGGCTGCCCTGAGGGCACGGAGCTCAATCTGGCCAGGACCACCTGATAGGTGTACCAAGGGTCCACTGAACTGTCCCTGCAAGGCAGGGAGGCAGGAGCATGTACCTCATTCCCTCTCCCAACACGGAGGGTGCCCCTGCACCAGCCTGGCGCTCTCAGAGACAGCCCAGGGGCACAGACACTGCAGCCCAAGGAATTCATCCCTCGGTTGTAACCAGAGGACAGAGGGGATGTGGGTACTGGAGGCCACTGGTACAGTACCTATTTTGGTAAACTTCATTCCTTGGCCAAAAAAAAAGCAAAACACAACTGTTTGTCCACACATGCAAATTTATGTCTAGATAGAGAAGGATCCAAACCACTCGCAGTGGTAATGGCTCTGAGGGTGGGGCCATCTGGTTAAGCCCCAGGAGAAGCCAGGATGCAACCAAACCGATGGTCCTGGCAGCCATAGCCACTCCCACAATGCTGGCTTGGGAACAGGGAGCTGAGACCAGGAGAGCACACACCCTGAACCCATGTCCTTGGTCCCACTGCAGGAAAAGGTGCCAGTAAGGAGTAGAGACATACGGTGACACTGCCTGGCACGGCACCAAGCCCAAGTGGGTCCTGCACAGGACGCCCCCTCCTGACCCCTTCCTGTGGAGTCGGCTGGCTGGGTAAGACTGTCATAGGCAGCGACGGGGGAGCCAGAAGCAGAACATCGGCCACACCAAGACGTTGGTGGCTGCAGGACACAGACCCCGGTGCCCACGTGCGCCCTGTGAGCACTCAGCTCAAGGATGGCACTGACGCCTCTGCAGAGACAGGGGATGGGAACAGCTCTGTATTGACGATGTGACCACCAGAGGCTTCCTCTAAAAATAAACAAAAAATTCCCCCAGAAAAGTGAAGAAGGGAAGGAACATCCATATCTACAAGTCAGTTAGCAGTCATCCTTTTCAGAAGGGTTTCATTTTGGTCTTAAGGTATCGGAGCAGAAGAGCTGAGAGTGGGTAACATGACCGGCCCACCCTGGGCATAAGTCAAACTCCAACGATGCCCAAGGGACGTCTGACCCAAAAGCCAGCATCCCTCTCCTCTGAGGACTTCCTGCAGCCACGTGGGTAGTATCCACGGTCTTTCTTTAACCTAAGTACCTTCAAAAGGAGAACTGCAGCACAGCTCTGAGAGCCAGAGTCCCAGCTTGAGGCTGCGATAGCAGCAGCTCCCTCCTCCCCAATGGAGTGAGCTGGCTGGTCTGCACTGCGGGTGGAGACGGCAGCTCAGACACTCAGAAAGGGTGTGTGGAACCAAGTGAGCCGCCGTGCACACCTGGCACGTACCAGGTGCCAAAAGCTGAAAGGTACCCAACAGTAAGTCGCAGTTTCTCTGGGGTGACAGTAGCACCAGTGGGTCACCTCCCCCTGCAGACGGCCAAGGTGAAGTCCCTAGAGCAGAGGAAGCACAGACCCCCACCGCAGCCGTCAGGAAGCAGTCCATCAGGTTTATTTATTCCTACTCAACACAACCCCAGAACACAGGAGCAACTCTGTACAACTCTAGAAACTCACAGCTAGCTCCAAAACAATAGAAATTTTAAATTACAAAAGATGAGTTGTTTTCAGCAAATATAAAGGGTAATTTTAGGCTGTGTCGAACATTTGTCAGACTATTTACAAAGCCCAGGTGTGGGGTCAGATCTCGCCGGCCTCCTTCTCCTCTGACTTCCGTGAAGCCGCCTTCCCGTTGGAGCTCTCGAGCCTCCAGTCAGTGGACCCCCGCTCGCTCCGCCCACACTCCCAGGACTCCTCTCTCGTTGCCCGCTCTCTGGAAAACCTGGGAAGTGGGAACCAGAAGCTCAGTGGAGGCTGCTGGCCCCTTCCTGGCTGGCTGCTCAAGATGACAGTGTGGGCCTCAGCACCAGGCCAGGGAGGGCCATGCACCCACCGCACCCCAGGAAGCTACGGCAGGCTGGAGGGCACCCAGGCCTGTCCCCTGCACAGAGAATGCTGGGTAGCCATTAAAAAGTGACCTTTGCAAAGATTTTAATAAGGTAAGCCCTCATTTAACATGAAGGGAGCAAAGGAAAATACAAAGAGATTATACACATGGAATATGATCCACTACGTAAAATGGAAAAAAAGCCCAGAATCAAAAACCACAGAGGTACAGTGCCTGGTCAGGCCATGAGTCTCAGCCACTCTGCGTATCAGTGACAGTGCACAGGGGCCCAGAGCTCAAGCTGGGAGGTGCACGTGTAGTCCCCACAGTGCTGTGTGAGCGCCTCCACAGCCCGCAGACTCTCCATAGCCCCGACACTCAGACCCACAGACATCCAGCCACACTCCTGAGTGCAAGCCCAGCCCCGGCCCTACCAGATAGGCCAAGGGCCCCGCTGACAGACCCCAGAAGACCCTGGGAACACAAAGAGAAGGGGCTCACTCCTGGCTGTAGCTACTGAAGGAGTCAGAGTAGTTACTTGTATTTCGCACTCCGGTCCCTGGAAGCCCGGCGGTGTCCCCGGCTGTGGCTCCGGGAACGGCTGCGGTGGCGCCGGTGTCTGTCTCGGGAACGGGAACGGGAAGACTTCCGTCGCTCCCGGGATGCAGACCTTGACCGCCTCCGACGCCGGTCCCGGGAGCGTGACCTAGAACAATCAGAAGGCTCTGAAGGTGGAGACACCACAGGCACCGACACCCAAGGGCCCTACCCCGCAAGGCCCCTCCTCTCTCAGGAAGCTCTGCTCACTGCTTTACTAACATAATCCTCCTTCCTCCCACAAATTTACAATTTAGGATTAATGTATTCCTATCAGTTAATCTGAGGGCAGGCCCTACCTAAGGATGCCTCCTAAAAGCACTTAGCCTGGACACTCCTGGTCACCCTCAGATCTTCCCGCTCATCAGCAGTGCATCCGCCCACTGCACTAAGCCACAAGCAACCCCTATGCCTTGTGCCCTTCACAAGCCAACCCTACCTACCAGATTACAATCTTGAGGTTAAAAGCATTAAGAAAAATACTCAAGGAAAAAGACGTTTGACTGAGAACCCACTAATGGATCTAGAAACCTACCTCCTGCGATCTCTGGTCCTTGATCCAGACCTAAAAAGGGAAAAAAGGTGAATAATTTCCCCAAAGCACCCCCATTCGTCACCCTCTGACAGGAGGTGCCCCAAATCCCAGAGGTGCGTAACTACCCGTGCTAAGACCTGTTGTCTTCTAGCTGCTTATCCCCAGTCTGCAGTGAGAAACTGCCCGCAGGAGAAGGCTGGCTCCTCCCCCAGCCACTCCACGGCACTTAGTGGCCTCAGGACCAGACGTCAGACACAGCCCTGCAAAGTTACAGGGCCCGCAGGAAATCTGTGCATGCTGAGGGTTAACTGTGCCTCACCGGAGTTCATTAAATGGCTCTCCAAAGTCTTCACAATGGATACTAGCACAGAACGTACAGACACAGAATAGACACTGGGCTGGGCACGAACCTAACCTCAACAAAAAGATACCAAAGTGAAAGTCAAGCTCTAAGTTCCAAACGTAGGCTTACTGCCAGGTGGGTCACACGAGCCCGTACTGCCACACAACCAGCAACCTGAAAAAGGCACGTTTCGAGGTCTCACTCTACACACATTCTAAGAGCACTGTGTAGCCATTAAAGACAACTGGCCCCACACACACCTGCAGTTTTCGTGGCCTAAAACTCGACTGCGTGCAAACATGCACAATTACGACATCCGTCACCTCTGTGCAAAAAGGAACTGTGTGTTTTGCTTAATATGTTTCCATATTGTTTGAGCCTCTTTACAATCAGAATCTACTGCTGGATAACTGAAACTACAAAAAGAAACACAAAATACAATAAACATTTGCCTCTTCTGAGTTATGCACTGAGGAATTCTTCCTGGAAAGCACAAGTTTTAGAACTTTCAAGGACAATGAGCTGTCCTTCAGGAAGGAGGGCATGGCTAGTTCTGGCTTCCACCTCTACTTTGCACTCCAACCAGTCTCCCCCTAGACATGGCATCTCACACTGAATGTGGCCAGAAGCAAACTCTACTCCCCACCTCACCTCCTCCTTACCCCAAACACTTCTCCCAGTCTTCCCTGCTGCCCTAGTAAGTTAGGGAACTCCAGGCCAGAAACCAGGAAGCCAGCTTCATTCCTCCTTTGCACACCTCACACACTGCCAACGAATCCTGTCCGTTCTAATCTCAGAACTTGCCCAGACTCACCTGGGTCCCTCCAACCAGCTCCCCCAAGTCCCACTGCCTCTACCACAACTGCTCTCCACAGGGCGGCAGGCACCTGCTGCCCGCCCCTCCTCTGCGTGCAGATGGCCTCCCAGCATTCAGTCATAACTGCCAGAGCCCATACGCTGCCTTTAACCACTTGGCGCCAGAGCCCTTCCCTGGCAACTACACACAGAGTCCTGGGCCTGCCTGCACTCCATCAGACTGAATATGCTGCGAGCTTACTTATTTTTCTAATAACAGCCACATCGATATTTAGTAGATTTTGACTATTCCAAGCAACGATTCAAAGGATGGGGCAGGGTTCCCCCATGCCAGCGCCCCAGGCTCACCTCCTGCTCAGCCGCTCCTCCCGCTCCCTCTCCTCTCTCCTCCTCAAGCGATCCTGGTTTCTCTTCTCCTGCTTTTCAGCCACAGTTTTCTAAATAAACGAAAAATGGGGAAACGAGAAAGAGCATGTTATACAAGCTAGAGTGTGAATGCTACTTAACAAAGCACCTTTATATGATCTCAGTATTGGCAATTTAAAAATCTAAGAGAGGCCAGGCGCGGTGGCTCACGCCTGTAATCCTAGCACTCTGGGAGGCCAAGGCGGGAGGATCGCTCAAGGTCAGGAGTTCGAGACCAGCCTGAGCAAGAGCGAGACCCCGTCTCTACTAAAAATAGAAAGAAATTATCTGGACAACTAAAAATACATATATATAGAAAAAATTAGCCGGGCATGGTGGCGTATGC
Source organism: Indri indri (assembly GCA_004363605.1). NCBI lineage: Eukaryota > Metazoa > Chordata > Mammalia > Primates > Indriidae > Indri > Indri indri. The sequence continues at coordinate 6,941 of RJWJ010033930.1, read as the reverse complement.
CTGTAGTCCCAGCTACCCAGGAGGCTGAGGCAGGAGGATTGCTTGAGCCCAGGAGTTTGAGTTTGCTGTGAGCTACGCTGACGCCACGACACTCTGGCCCAGGCAAGAGAGTGAGACTCCGTCTCAAAAAAAAAAAAAAAAAAAAAAAAAATCTGAGAGAGGCCGGGTATGGTGGCTCACAGCTGCAATCCTAGCACTTTGAGAGGCTGAGGTGGGAGGATCGCTTGACCCTAGGAGTTCGAGACCAACCTGGGCAATAGTGAGACCCTATCTCTACAAAGAATAAAATTTAAAAAAATTTAGCTGAGTGTGGTGCCATGCATCTGTAATCCCAGCTACTTGGGAGTCTGAGATAAGAGGATCACTTGAACCCAAGAGTTTGAGGTTGCTGTGAGCTATGATGATGCCACTGCACTCCACCCAGGGCAATGGAGTGAGACACTTTGTCTCAAAAAGAAAAATAAATAAATAAATAAAAATAAAAATCTAAGAGAAACTCTTAGAAAACAGGAACACATTCATTTTTAAAACTTTGTAATTAATGAAGAAGACAATACATGAAAAAATACTGTATCATGACATTTTAAAAATTCGGGGCCAGGTGCAGGGTCTCTACAAAAAACTTTTTAAACAATTAGCCAGGCATGGTAGTGTAGAACTGCAGTCCCAGCTACTCGGGAGGCTGAGGCAGAAGGATCGCTTGAGCCCAGGAGTTTGAGGTTGCTGTGAGCTAGGCTGACCCAAGGCACTCTAGCCCAGGCAACAGAGTGAGACTCTGTCTCAAAAAAATAAAAATAAAAAATACCCCCCACCCCTTTTCTTTTAATGGAGACAGGGTCTCATTCTACTGCCTGGGCATGAGGGCAGTAGCATGATCACAGCTCACTGCAACCTCAAACTCTTGGGCTCAAGCGATCTCCCTGCCTCAGCCTCCCAATGTAGCTGAGACACCACAGGTGTGTGCCACCACGCTTGGTTAATTTTTCTATTTTTTGTAGAGATGGGGTCTTGCTATGTTGCTCAGGATGGTCTCAAACTCCTGGCCTCAAGCGATCCTCCAGCTTTGGCCTCCCAAAGTGCTCGGATTATCAGCATGAGCCACTGCACCTGGCCCGATCACATTATTTCAAACCAATCCATGAACTTTATACTACGAGACCAGGTACGTCCGATCAAACACATCTTGCTGCTGGGAGCAGAACTCCCGCTACCAAAGAGCATCCTATCCTCGAAGTGCTGGTCTTCCCTGTCTCTCTTTAGACCTAACTGCATGGGGACAGGAGGCCAGGGGAGGTGGACCATAAACCCTCTGCAACTGGTTTTCAACAGAAGCAGACCTGATATCAGCCTTGATCATGAATGCAGTGGAAGGCAGGAGGAGGCTTAGAGGAACTTCGCTACTGACACACCATCAACACAGGCTTGGCTTAAAAGCACAAGGTGCCATTCTGTATATCCCCTACCTTCAACATCAACTCGAAGCCTTCAACGCCCCTTGTCTCTCTGCCAAGGGAAATGAAGCCCTGGTGGGAGTAATTTAGACCCAGAGAGACGAACAGTCACTGGTCTTCTCTGCCCAGAGAGCCAGGAAGGTATAAAGGATGATCCCATGTGCCCAGTGTGGATTAGAGAAGGCACGGCAAGGATGGAGAGAGCTGTCCTGTCTGGACTCTCCAGCCCCACACCTTGGATTGTGCTTGCTCTGTTGGGAGTAGGCATACCAGGATGGAAAGCTTTCAGGTTATGTTTAAGGACGGCATTTTTTAAAAAGTTACAGATGGAAGCGTCAGCCCCTCAGCTTCTATGCGTACTCTTTCCTAAAGCAGATCTGCCTGAGAACAGACCTATGGTCTGGCACTGTCTCCTTTCTAACCTCTACCATCTAAAAAACTATCCTCCCACTTGACAAAGAAAGCCTTATTTTCATCCACTAAGGTGTGAACACCTCTGTGACTACTATGAGTGAACTCTCCCTGTAATTAGGGCACAGAACTCCTGCCCTCATCATTAAAAGATACACTTTCAAATTACTACATTTTGTGGTTAACGTAACACTTATTAAAATTTCTAACACATCTGTGTTGTTTTGATCAACTGTAAACTGCTTATAATAATCACAATGATAAAACATGCTTTCTAGATCAAATTAGTACTTCTTAAGGTCGCAGGAAAAACATTTCAATAGATTCACATTTCTGATATAGAGATATAAATTAAGAAAATAAAAGACTTTCAGATATAAAAAACACTACATTAGGACAAAATTCGGGGGTGATATGGAATGTAAATTTAAAGGAGAGATAGGGATGTAACATTTCCAATTGCTAAAAAGCAAAATCTTTTACTTTAGAGACAGTGTCTCGCTCTGTCACCCAGGAGGGAGTACAGTGGTGTGATCCTAGCTCACTGCAACCTCCAACTCCTGGGCTTCAGTGATCTTCCTGCCTCAGCCTCCCGAGTAGCTGGGACTACAGTCATAAGCCACCATACCCAGCTAAATTTTGTATTTTTTGTACACACGGGTCTCACTATGGTGCCCGGGCTGGTCTCAAATTCCTGGCTTCAAGTAATCCTCCTGCCTCAACCTAAAAAGCAAATTTGCAAGGGGATGATAGCAGATAAAAAAAATTATTATTCATATTTTATTGGATATATATAAAATACTTTTACATCTTTTATACCTATAAACTTACAAAGAAAAATATCAACTTAAAAATGTATGGCAGAAGGCCGGGCGCGGTGGCTCATGCCTGTAATCCTAGCACTCTGGGAGGCCGAGGTGGGCGGATCGTTCTGAGCTCAGGAGTTCGAGACCAGCCTGAGCAAGAGCGAGACCCCATCTCTACCAAAAATATAAATAAAATTAATTGGACAGCTAAAAATATATAGAGAGAAAAAATCAGCCGGGCATGGTGGCGCATGCCTGTAGTCCCAGCTACTTGGGAGGCTGAGACAGTAGGATTGCTCAAGCCCAGGAGTTTGAGGTTGCTGTGAGCTAGGCTGATGCCACGGCACTCGCCCCAGGCAAGAGAGTGAGACTCTGTCTCAAAAAAAAAAAAAAAATGTATGGCAGAGTACATTGTTTTTCAAAATTCTCTTTGGGGCCAGGCACAGTGGCCCACACCTATAATCTCACCACTTTGGGAGGCTGAGGTGGGAGGATCGCTTGAGGCTAGGATTCAAGACCAGCCTGGTTAACACGGTGAGACTCTGTCTTTCCAAAAATTAGCCAGGTGTGGTGGTGCACACCTCCAGTCCTAGCTACTCAGGAGGCAGAGATGGGAGGATTGCTTGAGCCCGAGAGTTTGAGGTTGCAGTGAGCTATGATGATGCCACTGCACTCTCACCCAGGCCAATAGAGCAAGATCCTGTCTCAAAACAAAACAAAACAAAATTCTCTTGGGAACACAGAAGCAAAATGTTTAAGAACAATGGCTGAGAATACCTGCACTGCTACCCCAGCTCTCATTCCTAGCCCCAAGTTCACATCACCTATGGGGACCCCTCGTTGGGTATAGAGTCCTGCCATCTGCTGCCTGAATGAGTGGCTCCTTCCTGGGGCACGCGAGGCCCTCAGCCTTGGTCACTATAGCTTTGATGTCCACAGTCAGGTGCCACGTGTCTGTCCTTCCACCACGCTTGGGGTGTGTGGAGTGAAGGCTGACTAATTTCCCAACATCCTACCCTGAGGTCCTAATACGCAGTAGGGGAGTCTCCATAGATGTGAAGGACAATTCAAAGTATCTGAAACATGTTCAACCTTCCTTCTTAACATTCTATATGAAAGATTTTAAATTTTTAGAGCCTAATGCAAGAAAATGAAGAGCTCCGAGGAAGGAAGAGGCACTGTGTGGACCAGGGTGGTCAGTGCTACCAGGAAACCCATCACCACCTCATCATTCTGAGGCGGCTCAAAGGCAGGGGCGAAGGAGTGTGATCTTCCTTCTAGCCTAAGCACAGGGACAATCTTTCCCTGTCTCCAAAGAGAAGTAATTTCAGAGGTACACAGAGCTGCCTGTACCCACGGAACGGACTCTACTGTTTCCTTCCGTCAACAAGGGGCTGCAGACTAAACCTCCAAGACTCCTTTGGATTGTGAGATCTCTTATGTAAACCCAAGTGATGAAATCTGAGTATTTCACTATAAACTCAAGTTCTTACAGAAGATCAGAATACAAGGTTTTTTAAAATTAAAGAAATGTGAAGACAACCAGAAGACTCCTCAGGTCTCCAGAACACAACGCATTAACGTACCCTCAACTGATCAAGCTTCTCTCGGATCTGAATGAACCCCAAGTGTAACTTGCCCCCGAAGTGGTCTGCCAGACGACGGTCGTTGTCATGGAGACCAAGGTAGGCCGAACAGACCTCACAGACACGCAGCTTTTGCTGTTGAAAACTGGATGCAGGCATGGAATTTCTGTATTCTTCCTGGAGAAAGGGAACAGAGATGGAAGTGAGGTGTACAGAACTGCTTTCATGTATACGATCTTCAAAATGGAAATATTCGATGGGATGGCAGAGGTGACTTTTAAAATAAATATTAAAAACTGGATTGTTCACAAAGGTTCAGATATTTGTAACCAATTCAATTATCATTGTTTATTTAAGAAATGAAGTAACAGTCACGACATCAAAGTAACAAGGAACATTCCAAATACTCAGATACACAGGACTGTTCTCAGAGACCAGCAGGGAAGGTAGGTCTCTGTTTCTGCGTGATGAGAGCTTTATAAGGACCTGAGCAGAAGAGAGAATCTTCAACAAACAATACAAAGCAAGCCATGGGGACTCTGTCCCAATGTCTAGGAAATGGCATCCCACTGCAGCCCAAGAGTTAATGTTTGGAAGGACAAATATATTAGACACTTTCTTAAAAGAAAAAATTGTGTACAATAGAATAGAACAAAACACACTCCGTCCAGAAGCCACTGCAGTCCTGAGTCCAATTACAGTAAACATCTCACTCAGCCTCACGGCAAATAGACCAAGCACAAAAGCAATGAAATCAGGGTCACAGGTACTGGTGCTTGCGCTCAAGTTACAATACTCCTTCAAGGTCCAGATTAAGAAATGCACTTCTTGCCAAGAGACAGGGTTACCTTGGGTAGATTTACTTAGTCTAGCATTGCTCAAAGTCAGGTGCACTCCAGGGCCGACAGGATATTCACCCTTTGACATCTTATACAGAAAGCCCTCTCCCATAATCAAGCAGCTTAAGGGAGACAGCACCCAGATAGGGGAAAAGACCCTACACACTCAGCTTATTTCCCTATCCAAAACCCCAAGTCAGATTCATCACAATGTTCCAGAAAGATCCCTATAGCAATGGACACCCAGTCCACTCACACCAGCCTGGAGACTCAGTCTGGGTTAAAGATTGAAAAAAAAAAACACCACTAGAGCCCACCTGGACAGGCCCCCACACTGTAGTCTTAATCACACCCACTGCTGTTAAAGTTGCAGAAATAGCACTCTGGATTCATCACACAAGAATAAAAAGGCCACACCTGAGGGGAACCAGGACACCTGGACAGTGCAACACGACCCAGAGGACCCACTGAGAATCCACCTCCAGCGTAGCGGTGGCCCAGCAACCGCACCAGAGGGCACCCAAGCCGAATGACTGAGCCAGCCCATTACATCGCCACCGGCCTGTTTAGACTATTGACCTTACTACTAGACACTGGACTTTACTCAGTGGCCCCAGAGGACTGGGGACCAGAAAAAAAAACCAAAACTGTTATTACTCATTTTATTAAAAAAAAAAAAAAAAAAGAAAAGAAAAGAAATGCACTTCAATAGTCATTTATCCTTTTTTAAAGGAAATATGAATATGGAAGTGATCTTCCAGTAATTTACACATTTAAAATATTCTCCAGGAAACGCAAATTAAAGTCACTCCCACCAAACTGGCAAAGATGTACAAAAACATGCTCTCATACGCTGCTGGTACGAGTCTTAGTCACCTAAGGTGGAGTGCAATTTAGTAACCTACCTGTCAAAAAGGCCCAAGTACGTACCACTACCCAGAAACTCTGCCAGGTGTATGTCCTAGAACGCTCCTGCATACGATCAGCAGACAGAAGAAATACGGACACTCACTACAGAACTGTTTGTAATGGTGAGAAATCACCAATAATCTAGAAAATTGCCAATGAACAGTTATGTTCATAAAATGAAGCCCTATGGCAATAAACTAATTGAATAGATCTATACATAGCAACATGGAGACCCTCACAAACAATGCTGAGTGAAAAACTCAACTTGCAGAAAAACATGTGTATTATGGCAGCATTAATTAATGTAGGATTATTAAAATGCACATCACACACACTATACCCTCCACCTACACAGCTGATGGGCACAGATGGGTAAAGACAGAACTGAAGAACATACGCTGAATGCAAACTAGCACCTGCCTCTGGGTAGGGAGAGCACTGGGACCAGAGAGAGGAAATAGCAAGAACTTGAATTTCCACTACAATATGCTACATCTTTTATTAAAAGGAAAAAAAAAAAAAACCCCTTAAGGAAAAACGGTATAGTAAGTACACAAATATTTGTGATACTATTCCATCCCATTTGAAACTTTAAATACTATCCTCTAACATCTTTCAAAATAAATTCCAACTATGTTGTGTGAAAGAAAGCCAACCCGAAAGGTTATATACTGTATGATTCTATTTATATAACCTTATTAACATCACCAAACTACAGAAATGCAGAGGAAATGTTTACCAGGGTTTAGAGAAGTGGGTGTGATTATAAAAGGGCAACACAGAGGCCGGGTGCGGTGGCTCACGCCTGTAATCCTAGCACCCTGGGAGGCCGAGGTGGGCGGATCGTTCTGAGCTCAGGAGTTCGAGACCAGCCTGAGCAAGAGCGAGACCCCGTCTCTACCAAAAATAGAAAGAAAATTAATTGGACAGCTAAAAATA
>RJWJ010033929.1:0-17564 GCA_004363605.1 Indri indri | reverse complement strand
CTTGTTTTTTAAAATTGAAACTCCAAAACATGAATAATATAATCAGCAGTTAAATAATTTGGACTGAAGGTGAGTGGGAAAAGGAGAGTGGAATAGAAAAAAGAAAAAGAGGGCAGAGAAAGGCCCAAGAGAGAGGATACAAGAAAAAAAGGTGCAATTAAACCAAATGAAATTATTCATACCAATGTAATACATTAATGAGGAAACTGATGTAAACCACTCAGTGTCTAGCATGCAGCAAGCAATCGATCAGTATCAGCTGTTAGCATTATGTTGGCATTTTATATTTATGTGAAAGGATGAAGTTAACACCCACGTTCCTTTTTGAAACAATATGAAAAATTTTATGGAGTGAAAGGCGTTTAGTCTTTGAACTAACAGTCTATGAAGAAGGGGATCAAACTTATATTTCTGCAGCAGAATTAACTACAGAATCCATGGAAAGGTATTCAAGTATTTTTTGAAGCTTATCCACATACCATGTTATGGAAAATACATTATAGTATAACTTTTCATCTGGAACTTTATTTACTGTCTATATTCATTTTCTTGCCACTTTATTACTCTAGCCTAATCTAAAATACAATATAATCTTTCATTACTATTTCTCTACTAAATTTTGGGAGAAACAAACCCTTAGTTCTTTACTTGTAAACTCCATATACCCTAAACTCTATAACGGGTCTACAGAAGTTTATGTCTATTGATCACAAAATATTCACATCTCCATATAAAATCATTAATATAATTTTTAAGTTAGTTTTATAGTCCTGACAGCCATGAAGATATCCTACATAGATTTTGTCTTATTAAAACACTTCAAATAGAAGGGAATATTATTTTTAACATTAATAGTAATTATTAGTATAATTATTACAAGCAACTAATTACACTTCATATTCTGGCTAATGTTAATTTCAATATTAAATGCCATAAAGCATCTAATAGTTATTGATTCTGCCCAGGTTCTAATCTGGAGTAGATGTGAGCAGATTCAGAGATGATGCACCCAAACATATAATTCAGAAAAAGAAGTTGAAGTGATTTAGGGAGTTTGCAGTAGAGACACCATCTCATTTTCTCTGGAGCCTCCCATTTGAGGGAATGGAGGAGTTCAGGAGCAGCTCATAGATGCCAGGATGGCTTCCACAGTTGAAGGCTTTTGCATTCCTGATTCAACAGAGCAAAGTTCATTACCAGGAAATCCTAAAAAGATGAAGTGAGAAGGCTTCACTAAGCAGACTATGGTTGGAGATTAGTGTAAGAGCAATATGATGCTTAGAGAAGGACAAGTTGGAGACCAGATACAAACAGAAAGGCAAGAAGAAGTTGACTGAGGAAGTTGGGTCGCATACTGGGATTGCCAAAGGAGTCAGGTGCAAGAGCCAAACTGCTGAGACGTGGTTATGTTGACAAAGACTGGGATCTCTACCCCACTTTTAACAAGACAGCACAGGGCTTTATAGTCAACATTAACTGTCAAGTGAGTTTAAAATGACTAAGACCTCCTATTGGACATGATGCTAATTCAGAATAATGTTGGATAAAATTCAACATGTATTCATTCAACAAATGTCTAATATGCTAGGCACTTAGCTAGAAGTTAAACCACTAGTACAGACTGAGAATGAACAAATTTTCCCTGTAGAAAGTTTACAGTCCAATGAAGGATAGATACAAACCAACACTTTAAAATCACAATTTTATGTTTCATGATTGGGGTAGCATAGAGTCCTACAAGAGGAAAACAATAAGAGCACTAACCCAAACTCAGGGAAGAGAGGAGGCCAAGGAAGTCTTCCTGGAGGAGAAAGCATTTCGTCTCAGACCTGAAGGCTTAGTGTTGTTACTCAGATGAAGATGAAGGAGCGGAAGAATATTCTAGGCAGACGGAATAACACAGGACAATGTAATGAAAGAGATATGAATGCTCAATGAAAAGAATTAAAATATGAGTATAGGTGGATCTTAGGAACAATGATGATGACAAAGATTCTCTCTTTGACCAAACTCTAGCCTGGATCTTCAGGCCTCTGTTCTCAACTAGGCCTCAACCTTGGTCTACAAAAACTATAGCATCTCCAGACAAGTCGTTTTGTTCACCACCTCTCTACATACTAAAAGACTTAAACAAATATTAGCATGGTTTTTAATGGCTCAGGGCTGCATTCCTAGGATGATCCTAGTCCCTCCTAAAGTGCCTACTTGAGAAAGCTCAAGGCGTCCAAAAGAATTTACTGTTTGTTCTAGCCAAAACCTAAAGATAGTTCCCCGATCGCCATTTATTAACAGGGGCTTACAATTATGAATCCTTTTTCTGTCCCTTTGAAATGTGTATGTGTCTCCTATAACTCAGTAGTGTCTTTCTCAAGGACTTGAAAGCCATTCCATTAAAATGTGATCATCAGTAAGGACAGAGCCTTTGTTTCCCAGACTCTGTGGAAGGATAGAGTACTAACTCTAGTAATTGCCAGCTAACAGACACAGCTAGCCCAGTTAGCCTTTAGACAGACCAATTTTGCACTTTTCACTTTCCTGATGCCACCAAGCTGCCACTTGCCCCCTTTCCTACTCCCTCGTTCTCCCTCTAAAGTGCCTAGTCCCATCTGTACAAATCCAAGTCGAGTTCAGTTCACACTAGACCCTCTTCTTTATTGCAATAGTGTAGCACTGATTAAGATCTGTCCTTACCACTTTAACTAATGTCTTCAAAAAAATGAATACTTTCTAAAAGTTTATTTCATTCAAAAAGAAAATTAACTTTGCTATGCTGTGTAAGGTGCCCTTTTTCTCCAAGGAAATGTGCCTTTTCTCCAAGTTGTCAAAGGAGCAAAACAATAAATAGCTTATAATGTTTATTCTTGGTATCCCAATGTTCCACTTTAGTTAATGCTTAAAAATCTCTCATGCCACATTTTCAATGTGTTATTTCGTTTGAATTTACTAACTTTCCTTTGTTTAAATTGCATTATTCTTTTGGGGGATGCAGAGACTAATTAAAAGATTTTCAGTATTATTTTAAATTATAAATCCAAACAGCAGTATTTATTTTCTTTGTTTACATCAGTCATTCTCAAGCCCTGTGCATATTGGAATCATCTGCAGAGCTTTTAAAAATACCTATGTCTGGGACCACCCTAGACCAATTAAATTAGAGTCTTTGTAGCAGGATCCAGGGATGGGTACCTTATTTTTCCCTTTCTAATGTGCAGCGAAGTTTGAGAAGCACTGGTTTACACTACTATTTTACACCGGCTTTTACTACATGAAGGCATGGCTAATGTGAAATTAAGTCTTTCAGTAAAAATATTCTGCTATTAAGGTTTTCTAGGGGGTAAGAAGAAAAAGGGTATACCTAATCAAACAGGCCAGCGTAAATGTAAATTATATATGGATTGCATTTCTGCTACTGTTAAGTCTATACAATTAATTTTCATTCATCATAAGGATTACCTATCCATACTTCAATGAATTTAAATTTGCTTTTTTTTTTTTTTTAACTGAAAGGAAACCTAGATATTGTTTTGGGTAAGAAACATTCATCATTTCTAAGTTAAAAACTACTGCTTATTATAAAGTTGATCATGTTTATGAAGATTTAGACCTGGGCTAGCAAAATGTTTTCCAGTTGTTGGACTATGTGGCAAATTGCCCAAACAATTACTGTAAATGCAAACGCCGTAAAGTGTTTCACCAAGGACACTAGTAGGTTAGATCTCATAAAAGAAACAATTAGAGTCTTGGGGTGAAAATAGTAGAGATGAGGTGGCAGTTTTTGAAAAGGTAGAGCTGCAATATAATGGTTTAAATGCAAGTTCATGGATAATGCTGATAGTTTAATGTGTTTGGAGTTTATTATGTGTGAGAGAATATTTCATATAAAAATACCAAAGCCGCATATATTCTAGTCTTTTCTTTTTGCCTGATATAGTACATAAGTGAAGGCACTTGAAACATTACACTTGCTATCTTTCAGAATCATCAGTTTTTAATGGTTTGCTTGATATATATGTATATATACTGTGCTGATTTTATGGAAAACATTTTCTTCTTATGAGTACCAATTTACATAAACTTATCCAATATGCACATTATTAGTAATCTATGTTCAAGGTAATCAAGACATTCTGAAAACTAAAACAATGATAGGTACAATTACTTAAAGCTTTTTTTCAGATGACTCGAATGTAGAATTTCTTCTTTGATTAGATCAACTATAACACGACGCCACCATCACTCAAACAGAATTAGCAAGTGGGTCCTTTAGTGGGAACAAAATGGGCCTAAAGAATAGAATTCGGGTATCTGAACAAGTCAGCCAGAGGAAAGGAGAAAGGGACCCCAAAGAGTTTGGTGTCGAAGACAAACTGTGGATTGTATATGTTCATCTGTGCCTTTTCTGCACTCTCCCTTACTCTGAGATGCTGTGGATAATGACTCATTCCTATGGGCTACAAGAGATCTAAGAAGCATTAGAATCCAATGAAAACAGAAGGAGAAGGTCCATGATTTCGACATTGTTTCCAAACATGGACACCATCCCCATTCTAAAATAGACCCTCCAACTATACAAACCGGCCTGAAACAGTGTACATGATATATTGGTGAATAAACAAAGCAGGTTCTAGTCCAATACATATGCATTGCATAATTTCACTTTCGTTTAAAAAATTGTGAGGTTATGTATATATATATATTCATAGCAATGTAGGAAAAACATTGCAAGTTTATATTTCAAATCAACTTCTCCTCAAGGAAATGAAATTAAATGGGTTGAGATGAGAATGTTGCAAAGAAAATTATAAAAAAAAGGGTGCACTTTGCTTTATTTCTTTTTTAGCATTCTTAAAAAATAATTTAAAAAACCCCCACAAAAGTAACCGTCCCTGTCAAAGACCTTTGTGATGGGCTCTTTCCAACTGAGCAAATTAAACTAGTCTTAGCTAGTTTAGTTAAGTGCGGGGTTGTGTGGCAGGGCATAGTGGAAAGATCATACGTAGTGGTGTCAAAAATACTTTTTCAAGTCCCCTCAAAACCCACGTGCTTATTCTGTGACCTCAGAAAAGTATGTAAATCTTTTTAATCCTCATTCTGCAGTTGTCACTATGGAGATAATAGCACCAGCCTGACCCTATGTCACAGGGTTGTGGAAAAACACAAATAAGCTTATAAGCACAAAGGCACTTTTTGGAAACTGAAAACATCACCAAGACAGGGATTTTTCAATTCATGGCAACCGAAATAGTTTTGTAGATGCAATTTTGGTCATAACTTTTAGAGAACAGCAAGTGTGCTGTACAACTCGGCTCCTGATTTTAACCATCTTTGCCTCTTCCTTATCTAGTCCCTGACCTCTTAATGTTGGAATTCCCCGGAGCTCAGCCCTTGTTCCTTTTCTCTTCTATATGTACATTATATTCTTGGTGATAACTGTCAGCCTCATGTTTTTAGATATCATTTACAGTTTGACAACTCCTAAATTTTTACTAGCCCTGAACTCTCTCCCAAACCACAGCTTGTCTATCGCTCTGCCTCTCCACTTGGATAAAGACCTCCCGTGGACTGTAAAGCTATCCATGACTGGTTCCCCGCAAGCTCCCGGACTGCATCTACTGCCATGCTCACCTTCGCTCACTCTGCTTCAGCCACCCACTGGCCTCCTTGCCCTCCTCACACCATCCGGTTCACTCTCCCCTGGAGTTTTTGCACTGGCTGGTTCCTTCAGTATGGAGTTCTCTTCCCCCATATATCTCCATGGCTGACTCTCTTCAAGTCTCTGATCAATTTTCACCTTCTCAGTGAAGTGCATTTTTCACTCGAGAAAGTGAAGGAAGAATACGACTTATTCTACTTAAGCTTCTAAGTGCTTATTTTTCTGAATTGCATTTATGATCTTCTAACATAACTTAGTTATCTTTATGTTTATTATTTATTATTAGTTTTCCCTCCATTAGAATGTAAGCTACACTAGGAGAGGGATCATCATTTTTTGTTGCCGTATCCCCAGTACTTAGAACAGGCACATACTTGGCACATACTATGTGTTCAGTAAGTATTTGTTAAATGAATGAGGATCCTTTATTCATTTCCTCTAGTCACAGATTTTTTTTTACATTTTATCAATGTACAAACTGAAGAGCCCTAGTAAGAGTTTTCCTACTGTTACTTAGGCCATTAAAAATGGATTGCCTGACTTTTAATAAACAGTGTAGTTTATTACATCTCAAACAAGACGCAGTATAATTAATCAAAGTATTATGAGCACAGTTTTGCTATCTTAATGGTAGTTTGTTCAAAAGTTAGTTGTTCAAAAAAATTTTGAAAGATAATCCCAAGCCAAAAACCATGCATTTGAAATAATTAGGATGTAACTTCACAATTAAAATAAAATAAGGAGTGTCAAAGTGAAAATGTCAGAGATACCGACTGTCAAACTTAGCACTTAAGGAAATCGGACATTTCATACTTAATGATTTAATATAGATCTGCTTATATATGTTAAAAACAACCTACAGTAGAATTCAATAATTAATATTGATTATGAGAAAAGTATGAAATCTATGTTTTAAAATACCAACATATACAGAAAAACAGTAAGAAAAAATGGTTAGGAACATAGAAACAGTTATTTAAACAATAGCATGCCCCAAACATAATCATAAGTATGATGGTGTTCATAAATGTCATAAGAAATTTCTAAGGCAATGAAGGACCATTCACATAACATTATTAATGAAAAACATCTTGGAAGAAAAAATTGGGGAAATTATACTCAACATTTACAATCACATTCAATTTTTGTTTTTATAGTTAGTGAACTAGATCATTCATTTTTCTCCATTCTAATTTATCCAGCATACTCTTTCTGGAGTATTAATATAACTAAAATAATACTTTGTCCTTGAGCATAGATACTTCAGCCAGCAAGACTGTACAATTCTTTTTCAACCTTGTTTTTCAAGATTAACTCCCACAGCTTCTTCCATTTCAGGAAGTCTGATTGACTAACAAAATCTTCAACTTATTCTTTTTGCTGCCATCTCCACAAGTATATTTTTATTCTATGCAAATGTTCTCCTGCTCCTTTTCCACCTACATGAATTTTACCATTTCAGGTCAGGTTCAATTCCTCTGTGGTGCTGTCACTAATCAGGGTGGCCTGCAGTATAATAATTTCTCTAATGTCTATTGCTCTGTGTCTCCTTTGAACTCTTGGTATGTCTCATTCTATTTGGCGCATACTATGTCCATAGCTAACTTCTCATGTATACAAATATTATCACTTAACCAAATATTTGCTTGAAGATAGACGCTACCTAATAGAGTTCTATGTAACATAACTACTCCACAAGTTCTTTATGAAGAATTGGTTTATTAAGGCACTATGCCTCAAAGCTATAAGGAGTTAGAGACCTTACATCACAAATCCAGCTTCTCTTCTTATATATTTCATGGACTTCACCCAATAAATCCCATTTGCCTAAATTTCTTCTTATGTGAAATGGGAGTGGCCCTGCTTACTATAATGTATAAATGTGATCTAATCAGAGATAAGGTTATATCATTTAAGAAGTAGTAATAGAAAGATTTAAAACATATATTCTTTAAGTTTATATAAATAGAAATTTCTAAATTGATAAAGAACAAGTTAACTTATAAACATGGTAAAATACCATGTAAGTAAAATTGTCAAAAGGCCACAGGTATATTCACACCTAACGGGTGTGGTGCACACCATCTGGGGGATGGACATGCTCGTAGCTCTGACTCAGGTGGGGCAAAGGGAGTATATGTAACCTAAACATTTGTACCCCAGGGGTACCCTGAGGGTACTGCCTTTGCCCCACCAGAGTCAGAGCTTCAAGCGGTTCATCATACAAGAGATGAGAGTCCTACCTGGTTTTATAGCCAGGTTCTAACAATTGTTACAGATCTTCAGACATAAAATTAAAATACTGAAAGGAAATTGGTCCAAAGTTATCATAAATGGTCAAAGAATTCCCCAGGAATTGAATAAATTCAGACAGAGAAAAAGAATATCCCTTATAATCAAGTCAGGATAATTTTGAAAAGAGTTTCAAAAAAACTTAATTTCCTCAGTGATCACAATTCATCAATGACAAGTATATTCTATTGTATTAAAAAGAGTATCCTTCAATATTGTCCAGTCAACAGCTCATCCTTTCTCAGAAAATTTTTAATTCAATCTCACAATATTTTTACATTTCAATGTACAAATATGAGACTTAACCCAAATTTGTATATTGAAAGTTAGTGGAAAAACAACAAAATGTACATGATAAAATTTTAGTTTGTAGCCATTTTCTTTGAAACACTTATTCTAAGAAAGTGAAAAATAAATATTTAAAAATGTCATGCATTACCTACCTCAATACTACACTTATACTTTAGGTGGAGACAATAAAATTCTTAAGGGTATTAGGAAAATTTTAGTAAAACTCTTAATCAAAACTGAGAAAATTAATCAAGAATAGTAATGTAATAGTTAATTGATATACCATTCTTGATGGGATTTATAATTATTTTTGCCATATAGAATACATACCTATTTAGACTGTGTGCTAATTTCCTGAGATACATATGTTTGTTTCCAATTCTTATTGTCATAAAAGTATAATTTTAAAAGCTTTAAAAGCATTATAATATGTCTGATGATGATACATTCCATTAGAATTTGTTAATATTTTCACAAAATCTTTTGGGGTTTTTTTTTAGATTTTTTTTAAATTTTAGCTTTATAATTGACAATAGTTGTACACATTCATGGGGTACATAGTGATTTTTCAATACATATATAGTGATCAGGTTATGGTAACTATTAATAGTATATCCATCATCACAAACATTTATTATTATTTTGTGTTGGAAACTTAAACTTCTAGATATTTGAAACTATATATCAGTGTTAACTGTAGTCATCCTGCAGTCATATAGAACACTAGAACTTATTCCTCCTATCTAGTTATAAATTTGTATCATTTCTCCCACCAATGTTTTATATTTATATTCAGTAAAATCAGTAATCATCTACTGGAAAGGTACAGTTGTTAAAGTTTTCAAAAATAAAAACTTCTGCCTCCAGAATCAATACAATGTGCCCTCTCTGTTACACAGTTTAAAACCCTTTATTTAATATATACACAAATATGGAAATTCTCTATTCTTCCAGTAACTTTTCTAAAAATCTAAAATTACATCAAAATTAAAAAATTAAATAGTACTTAATACTGTGTAGCAGATACTCCATCACACTACCTTTTTGTAGGTCTTAAGTTTAAAAAATTTAGATGCATTTTATTACTAGCCTTTAATTGTTTCTGTTTATTTTAGTTTCATGTAGGGAAAGACGGAGACTCTTTCCAATCTCAAGCTAGAGATGCCAGTGGCATACAACTGGTAGAGTGTCCACAGGTCTGAGCATCAGTGAGGACCGCGTGAGCATCTACATCAGCCCTAATGGGAGCACTGGCCTTGGTCCTGGCACTGGCAGGAAGAAAGAATGAATGAATCAATTCTCATCTGTGGACATAGAATATGAGCCTTGGTCTTTTATTATTCAGCCTGCTGAATTTTTCTGGTTCTGGTCCCACTGGTCTGAATCATGGTATGAAGGAGGCCAAAGGCTGATCAGTTAACATCTCTTTTATGTGAGATGCTAAAATTACTTGACATTACTGAAGAGTAAAATTTTAAGGACTCAATGAATCAGCTCTTTAGAAATCACAGGAAAGAAGAAAAGACTGAGTAATTATTCTATAGCAGAATATATTAATTTATTTCTCGATTTGATTTTTCATTGATATATTTGTAAATGAAAGAAACCATCTAAAATTAGATCGTCTACAAGATGTCACGATGGTTAATGTGTTCAACTCTGTATTTAATTTTGAGTCAATTTAGACAACAAAAATATAGTTATTGCAGGGACAAAAATATCTTTTATCTGTTGTTTTTGTATGAAAATATAGTCTTTTTATTACTATATTCTATTCAGTTCTTAATTTTTAAAATAATTTTTATTTCTGATCAAATAAACAATCATTACCTCCATGACCATAGAATATAATATAGATGTAAAATTAATGGTAGTTGGCAAAAGAGAAAACAGTTATGATCTTGAGACTTCTTATTTGCGTGACAAGAATAATGACTATGACTTTAAACAAAATACAGGATAAAAGAAAGAGAACTAGATTTGGGGGGGATGTAACTTTGGTTTGAGATACAAGGTAATTAATTTGCCACCTGGCTATCCAGATGGAAATGTCCAGCAGGCACCTTATATACAAAGATCATGAAAACAATAAAAGTGCTCATCATTAAATCTATAATAAACATAATTCATCATTTAATTATTCAGAAGGTACCTTTTATTTTACCAACCCTCAGGGTTATCAATGAGAAAACCAGTTGCCCTTAATAGATTTTTTCCAAAGCTTTTTATACGCAAAATCCCGTGTTAGTCACTGTGAGGAATAATACTTAAACTAATACACCATTCCTGACCTCGAGTAACTTGCAATCCAGTTGGAAAGAAGTGCACACATACAAAAGTTTTTTTAAAAGTGAAAAAAATAAAGGCAATATTTGAATGTATAGTAGATAAATAACACAGGCCTTAAATGCTAAGCTTAGAGAAAGGAAGGACCTGAATAAATTAGAGATAGCAGGAAAGCCTCAAGGAAGAAGGAAAATTGAGCTAGTCTTTGGTGGATGGTAGGAACGGGATTATCAAAGACATGAAAAAAACATTTTCAAGGCAGGCAAGTGACTGGAATAGAAACTGTGAAGACAGGCGGAGGAGCTAGAGTCCGAATGATGGAAAGCTTTAAAAATAAACCTTTGGCTCTATTCATGTTTACATGCAAATTGGAATCTCTTAACAGAGCATTGTTAAACTCCAATAGCTTCAGAAGCCAGAAAAGTCCAACTACAGTCACTGCATTATATTCATAAACTCTGAGGAGCTTCCCAAGTATTTGTTTGCATTCCAGTGTGTTGAGGGTCCACTACATTACTGAGATTTAATATTCTTAATTGTTCACATATGTCAGTGAGGCTGCATCAGTAGTGAATGGGAAGGTGGTTTTGAAATCAGAATCAGCTCTATCCTAGTTTTGTCAAGGGTTAGCTTGAAAAGCCTGAGTGTCAGGGTCCTAGTTTTAGTTTCTCATCTATAATAACTACTTTGCGGGATTAAAGGGATATATTTTTGGAATTTAACCAAGTTAATCCAAATACTTGTTCCCATCACCCTGCCCATTATGGTCAGCAAAATGCAGTCTCACAAATGTTTTTTAAACAATGGTGTAAGTGTAGTAAATGATCTTCTTTGAAAAGAGCATGAGTGTTGACTGAAGTGCTTTACAATAAAATGATTTTTGGATTTTTCATAAAGGAATAAAACTACATATTAAAATATAAAATTACAAATGATGAACTTTAATGCGAAGGTCTAAAAAAAATAGTCCATGGATAGGGACTGCCTAGAAATGCCACCATTGTAAACATTCTGACTAAGCTGATAGAGCAGCAAGGCAAAAGTCCTATTCCTTCCAGACACAAAAATACCTGATAAACACTCTTTTGCTATGTGTTCATTTCTTTGCCTATAAATAAATCACATCAGTTGTAGTAATGGCAAACAACACTGTCATTTAGGAAGAGTTGTGTCATTTTATACCTTAGAAGTAGGTATTCCATGGAAAATATTACCAGAAATATTGGTAATTTAAAGGAAGTGTAACAAAGCAACGAGAGGTCAAAAGCACATCTCATAGTATGGATAAACAGACAATAGGACTAGGAGTCTTGTTGAACTAAATGGGTTTTCCGAGATTCGCGAATATTGCCTTGAATGTTCATATAATTGCCGTTGACTAAAAACTGAACTTGGTTTACCTAAGTTAGCTTTGAATGAGATATTACTAATACAGAAAATACAAAATACCAGCTAAAATATGAACTATCTGAAGATTATCTTTATTATATGCGTTATGCGCACACACACAGAAGAAATAAAGTTTAAGTGAAAAGCTCACATATACATATTTGTGTGTGTGTGTTTCCCACTGAAGAAAACAGTACGTCAAGGATGAGTTGAGTGTAGCTAGGTATCATTACACCACTTTCTATGTTTAATTCCCTAAATAAATTATCAACTGGAATGGCTGCACCAGTCTTCTGTATATATTCATTGATTAGAAAAAAAAAAGCTCTTAATTAAAATTGTACACACATACACAGAGTCAAGAGATCTGACATATATTCAGATGATATCTGCTTGTAGACAGAGTATTAACCATTTTTACAAAAGGATAGACTTTAAACCAATTTAAATCTCGGCTGCTCTACAGTACATCTGATTTTTACAAATTTATTCAAAATTTCTTTTCAACATCTTATTTATACAGTTACGTTCTTGAATGAAATTTCATTTAAAAAATTAGATATCTAGAAAATAGTGTAACTATTTTTCTAACTTATTCATTATTTTCCTAAGAGGTTTTCAAGACTTCTAATACTGCCATCTTTTTAGGTAGGATTAAAAAATAAACTGAGTTTATCTTCTGAAGTACTTTTAAATTTCTAATTTTGCAAATAAAGTCTCCTTTGCTTCTCTGGCTCCCAGAGGAAGTACTGCAATAATAATATCGCCAATATTCAGAAATCAAGCTAAAGTAGCAGGATTGGGAGAGCTGTAGCCTGCTGTCAACCAACTGGGCTGCCCCTGGTCTATCCGTACTGGTAACGTGTGGTCCTTGTCATAGCAGTACCATTCTCCCTTACAAGAATCCAGGTGATGACGGGTCTTCTCTTCTCTGACTTTTGGATTAAAACACTACAGACCAGTTTACTAGTTCAGCCCTTTAGAAAACAGTGGCAGTAGAAATTATTATCCCTATTTTACACCTGAATAAAATTGATACAAAAATATAATTTATCCAGATTCAAGCAGAGAGTAATTACTTAGAATTAAAGCCCAAAGGCTTTGCCTTACTTGACAGCCCTTGCTGTTTCCGTTATGCTTCACTGCTCTTAGAATTCACAACCCCCAATGCACATACACTCTCCAAACCCCCAGAGTCCTCATACTCCCATAGAGCCCTTACCACACAACTAAGTACTAAAATCTGCCTGTACCCTATAGTGCTCTCTGCTCTAAAATTATCCACTACCACTGTCTCAATCCAAACTCAAAGTGCCTCCGTACAACTGACCCCACTAGGTATAATAGAGATAGCCTCTGCCACCCTAGAGATGTCTACATTTAAGAGCGGAAAGCATATGTGTGTGTGTGTGTGTGTGTGTGTGTGTGTGTGCGCGCGCGCGCGCGAATACACATAAGCATGCACATACACACACATAAACATATACATTTTAGGCAAGGTTACAAATTGAGGTGTCAGAGTGTAGAAGGTCTCTTAAGTCTGACAGGGCACTGGGCAGTTGGGCCCACCCCAGGTGTCTGCCTTTGAGGTCACTTTCCCTACGTTATTCCTGTTGAGGGGTTGGGATAAAAACTTGAAACGGGGACAAGAGTCACAGCTAGCAGGATTGGAGGAAGGTGAAAAACTAAGTTGGCCCACTTCACAATGGTACCATCATCTTTTTTTTTTTTTCCTGGAGCATTTTTGGCTCAGAGTTCTTGGGCCCTGCTCCACTTTTACAGGCTGCAGATGGGCTTCAGGTGGGGAGGTTAGACTCACAGAGATCCCAGAGGATCCATCTGCGGGATGGCATTCACAGTGACTCCTTTCAGCTAGAGCTGGAGAGAAACCCTGAATGAGGATACCCTCTTGTTCCTCTTCTCCCAGAAAAGTTTCAAAACTACACTAGGAAAAGCCTGGGCTCATGAAGGTATGGATTTCCCCAAAACCAGGAAGCCACGAAGCCTTGGTAGATCTCCAAGGAAACTCAAAGCCAGTTGGCTCCTTGCTGTCAACCAGCTGGCTGCTTCCAAACACCCTCTTGATGGGCCCTGCACAGCTGTGTTTTATGTTTCCATATGGCCTTGCCAGAGGTCCCTACCCTTAAACAGAGCCAGCTTCCACAATTAGTGTGGACTCAAAACGAGTTAGTTATGGAATACATTAGATCCCAAAGGCCTCGTGGGGCTATTTACACCTCTTTGGACTATTTCCAGGACCCCAGATTACACTGTACGTGTAAATTATGGAAGTCTCACAATATAACAGCTCTGACTGGAACACGCAACATGGCCATATCTTATGCCCCATTTCCCAGCGCTTTTCTTGGCCTCGTTTTAATGATTTTACCACCCTGAAAGACAAACTCTCTGTATTCTTAAGAACATGCTTTAGAAAAGATTTCTCTCTTTCCTGTTCCTGAATGTGCCTGGTTCTATTCCTCAAGTACAAAAATTAAGGACTGATAAATTTTCTCCTTTGGCGTTAAAGTCACCGAGGGCTTGATTTGCATTCACCTGGCCACATTATAAATACCATCAAATGCCTACATCATGCAATTTCTTTCCTTAAAATAATAAATCAGTTTCACTTAATAAAATTCAAAACCAGACACAATCAACCTATGCACCCAACCGTTGGGTACATATATTTAGCAGGAGGTAGGGGAGAAAAAAACACAAGATTCTGAGAAGGCCACTCCTCTGGCCAGTACATAGTGCCAGTTATAGATCACATATTCTAGAAAACCTAAAACGTAAATTGCTCCTATTTCATTTTTTTTATTTGCGGCTTCCATTGCATATCCAGAGAATCTGGGCTTTGTTTTAGTGTTTTATTTCTCCCACTGTCTTTTCTCTGCCCTGCGAGGCCTTTTCCCGTGGGACCTCTTCATTTCTTCACAGGCTCCTGACTCCAGCCACGTGTCTCAGTTGGATACGGCTGCCTAATAACACAGGATTTGACACACGGGCTCTCAATAAACATTTGCTGAATGAGTTTTGGAAACTGAGTAAGGAAACTGATGATGTCTGGAGAAATAATGCAAGTCCAAGAATCAGGAAATTAGTTAGCTGAACAAGATTTGATAACAGTAATGACAATTATAATAGTTAGCTTTTGATGATAACTTTATAAGTGCCCAACACTTTACTAGAAGCTTTAAAGACATGATCCCATTTTACTTTAATTTAATCATCACAATATCAGGCGTCATGATCCCTGTTTGACAGGTGAAGAAGTAAAATAATATGCCCACAGCCACATAGCTATTAAGCATATATTTTACTGGGATTAAAATGCATGTCTGTTCAATACCAAAATGAATGCCTTTTTTTTTTTTTACCACCTTTAGTCTGGTTCTTCATTTTCTCATCTATTAAATGTTGAAATTTTAACAGTCACTAAGTTCTCTTCCAGCTTTAAGATGTTATAGATATAAGTTGACACATATCTCAAGAAAATTTACAGTCCAGCTTGTTTTTCTTGCTGATTAAAATCCTGCAAGAGACAAAGAAACAGCTCTCCAAAGCTAAAAATTTAGGAACTCTAAAAGGAAAAAGGAGAGGAGTCTTTGGTGCAGCTTGAGTTTTGCTAGAGTTTTTCAGATACACCTAAACCTAGAATTAGCATTGTCATTATAGCAGTTATCATTTACTGGTAACTTATTATGTGCCAGACCCTATGCTAAAAGTTTATATGTATTACCTCATGGAAATCTCAAACAACTTTTATGAGATAGAGCTACTGCTATTCTCAATTAACAGATGAAGAAACCAAGCTTAACTCGCTTAAGTTCACACAGCTGAGATGTGGTGGAGCTTGGACTCAGAGTCAGATATGTTTAACTCTGAAGCCCATCACTTTAACTTTGAGGTTATACTGTTTCTGCATGCTATTTTTACATTATTTACCTATGTTTACCTAATACGATTTATATGTCATTTTTTGTTGCTGATTTTTAAATAAATCCCATGGGCTACAGATCAGAAATCTGCTTAGTTTGTTTGCTAGCACGTACTCCAGTGCTGTGTATATAGTGACACTTGACAGGTGTCTCGTGATACGTGCCTTTCCGTGCAATTAAATAACTTTGGGTCACTCTCAGTCACATGCCTATGAGTTACAAACTCTGCTTTCCTCTCCGTCTAGATATTTCTTTCTGTCCAAAGTGGATAGACTATCAAGCATCAAAAGAAAATAGACAATCTACACCAATGTGGAGATTTGCAAACTCTAACCAGAGAAAAATCTCCGCAGAGAAAACATAATGCCTGGGTGGGTGATTGACACATAAGAAATCCTACCTAAATGTGTTCCCACAGTTCATTCTATACTTATTAGAAGGGATTATTGACACTTTCAGAAGATGTAATCTCAGGGACCCTGATAGCAAATTAACTTTGGTATTAAGAGGAATTAAAGTTAGATGTTACTCTCTGTAGTAGGGCTACCTAATTTTCATTTTAACTCTGACTTACATTACACACTATTATTAATCTACTTGCATGTATGAAGCAAAAATTGATATACATTGTCTTTTGTTGTCATATTTTGAAAGAAATAACTTCCAAATTAAGCTACAAAAGAAGAGTGGAAATGCTCAAAAAAAGATCCATTTAGAATCTATAAATATTTGGAGGGAAGAGGATATTTTAGAAGCTACAATTTTTTGGTCAAATAAGTATTAGTTCATTTTTATTTTAGCCAAGTACACATTTTGTAAAATAACACTAATAAGGTGTGCTATTTTTCTCTAACCAAATTCTTTACAATAAAGTCCAACTGCAATATTCATTTAGAAATTTGATAATGCTCTCTTGGGTGAGTTTTAGGAATATTTGAAACCCCATTGCATATAAATTATATCATGGAAAAGCTGTATAAATATTCTATTATGGCACATGCTGTTCTAAGGATCTGTCAGGATTTCCTTTATACACTCCATTTTGAGTGGTATATAAATCAGATGTAAAAATTCATGTTGGACTGAAACTCAGCTCAAAAAGCCTTCTCCAGAGGCAAATGCTTTTTTCAAAATGTGGTTTGAATTATGTTGGTCATTTTTAAGTTATAGAAGTGCAGAAAATGTATTTGTGGTTTTGAAGGAGAGAGATTTTTTCCATTTTTATAACTCATTAGGAAATTTTACAGGCCTTTAGACCATTTCGTGATTTAGTTCTTCTCAGGTTTTTCCCCAAAGCAATATTAAAACTTGAATGGTGTCTGCTATGAATCCAATGATTACTGTTCTGAATACAAATGTGTGTGTGGATATATATAGTTATATACATCTTCAACTAGGAGAAGTTCCAAAAATATCATGACTGAGGTAGAAGATTAGGCTTATCAGTTGTCCAGTCTTTGTCTTGGTATCAAGTCAAGTTTGTTCTAGCAAAGTAATCCCTTATGTAAACTATAGTTCAGCATGGGTTGCTTGTGATTCTAATGCTGCACCTTTAATTTGCAGAAAAATCCACTGAGTTCAACACTGCTTCTTTAATGAGCTGTGCCTTTTCTAGGTTCTGTTTTCTGTAACATATACAGCAGGTTGCAGCATGTTTAATGTATAGTTATTGATAATGATCTCATTTGTAAAGTATTTAATATATATAT
>RJWJ010033928.1:0-17662 GCA_004363605.1 Indri indri | reverse complement strand
AATTTTAAAGTATTAATAAAGTAATATTGCTGTTGCTATCAAAATATTTAGGCTTAAAGAACATTGTCATCCATTCAGCCTCGAGAGAGTAATTTGCTCTTTTTGTTTCTATTAATTATTCCTCCACATCTCTTGAATACATCACATCTTTGTCTAGACTGTGGTGGTTTCATTCTATTGTATATTATTCCTCACCAAAATTTTAGCAATAGTTTCCAGAGTTGTTCCTCTGAATATTCACCCCCGCATCTTTCATCACAAATGATTTCTCCCACATTTTCCTGAAACAATAATTGTGTTGTTTTTGCCTAGAAGGCATCATTGGTTTACAACTGTGTACACTGTACTAGAATACACTATACAACTATTAGCAACATGTACTCAACTTTCTGGTAGAAATTAAATATGTTACCTCAACTTTATTCTGAGAAAAATGTTATGAGTTTTACAATATTATTTGCAATTACAAATGATAATATTCAATATTCAAGCAACAGCACGGCAATGAGGGTCCCCAAAGTCTGTTCTAACCACTGATTATTCCAGATCTTCTTGCCTCTGTTTTCTTCATTCTTTCATCCCCAAAGCAAGCACTACCTCTAGTCATGTTGAATACTTTGCGCCTCCTAGAATCTCTCACAGTCTTTCACATTCTTCTGGATTTAAACAACGAATCCCTTCTGCTCAGAGTGACTGTTTCTACTTTCTCTCTTTGGAAGATTTTACCTTATGTTAGAAAAATCAGAAGAGTTCTCAGTGCATTGCATAGTGCATATATCTTGACCATACTACATACACGTACGTGTGTGTGTGTGTGTGTGTGTGTGTGTGTGTGTGTGTTTGGGTGTATCTGTGTGCAGTTTGTTTTTCATTTTTCTAGCCGACTAAAACAAAGCATCCTCAACTGTAGTCATGTAGTCTAATCCTAATTAATTTTTATTTTGTGTTGCTGGTTTTGTTCACAGTTCCTGGCACAATTTCAGGTCTATAATATTAATAGATGTTCAAAAATGCCCACTTACATAAATGAAGGAATGAATGGATAACATTTTATGATGTTGATGGTTAATATTGGTTAATATTATGAGGTAACTTATAACAACAAAGAGAATAGTTCAGATCTGCATTTTCTAAATGAATATTTTAAATCTGACTTTAACCACAAAAATAGTAGTACATACTAAAATAAGTTTTTTTTTCTTAATAGATCCTGAGTCTCTTTCTCATAACATTAAGTTTTTGGCAGTTGATCTTTATGGAATAAAAATGATGTAAATCTAATAATAAAATGTTAACTAGCTAACTCTATTTCCTACATAATACTCTATAAAATAAATTATAATAAACCAAACTCTTCTAGACAGTAATGATGGATAATTCCAATCTATCTTATTTCATGAATAAAAATATACCTATCATAAATCCTTTCTTTTAACATAAATGACTACTGTTAAATTTCTGATGATGCTACCTCCCACAAATTATCACCTGAGAATCCTTAAAAAAGAAGCTAAAATATATTATAGATGACTTTATTCTTAGCATTCATATTGATCCGTAGACTGCATCTAACATATTGAAACCATTTGTCCTTCTAAAATATATTTTATTTAATAATCTTGATACTTCATATTAATTCATCATGTTGCAAATGCCAGTACATTTAAATATAAAAACCGTATTCATCCTTAAGCAATAAACATCTATTAGTCTGACCAGTATAGAACATCAATGTGAGAAAAATATAAAGACCAATAAAAGCTTATTATAGTTGACACAGAAATCGCTAATATTTCTCCTCTCTTCCTCTATTTTCTCTCCTTTTTACCTGTTTGTATTCTTGTGTCCCTTAATATTCTAGTCATTCATATAGTTATCTTCATTGTTATTAGTAGAGATATATGTAATAGTAAAAAAGGATAAGGGGTACTCATTTTTTTTCACTATTTAATATATTAATGGTACTATATTTGGTAATTTGTGTACCTCATTCTACTTATAAGATGGATGTTATTTTCATGATTTTGAGGTTAGAAAACAGTTATGATAGCATGTGCCCAGTGCCTACTGTGTTACCAATTCATGGCATGTTAACGCAGAGGAAAAGCTGCTCTGAAAGACTAAGAGTAGTCTTTACGAAAGGAGCAAAATGTTGAAAAAGGCATAACACATCAGAACTTGTATGAAGTTATACGTAGTGCAGAATTTGCTTAAGGAAAAATCAGGTGACAAGCTTGAATTAATTATATGCTGTATTATGAAGAGAAGCAAATACCAGATGGGAATATGGGATTTATTTTATTTTAATTGTGATGCTTTTTATATGGTCTTACATGATGGGTTAAAATGTCTTCAACGATATTTTATGAATGTTATCCAAACAACCATAAAAAATCTATTGAAACAAGAAAAGATTAGTGTCAAGTTGACCAGCTGGAAAATTTTGCAATAGTCCACAAAAGATACTGAAGGAATGAACTATGGATGTGGCATTAAGAATAGAAGAAAAATATAAATAAATCAGACAATGTGAGAAAAATTAGAAAAGATAGGCTATATACAAAAATTATCTAGAATTGGGAAGAAAAGCAGGCAGAGTCAAAGATGACTTTAAGTTACCAAAATGGAAGACAGGAAGAATTTTAGTGTCTTTGGCATTCCATAATAGAGGGATTATAAGAATAAGATAGAGAATTCGGTGGATTTCAGGATCAGGTACTTGGCAGTTTGTCAGAGATGCTCACAATCTAATTTTGATGTTTCTCCCTATAGAAGGGAGAATCAAAGCTATGAGACTGCCTGAGATGTCTAGGGAGAAAGAGAAAATGTGATGCCTAATCCCATTCACCACATCTCACTTGGAGATCAGATAATGATAAGAAAGGAAAGAAGAAACATGTGTCCAACATATGGATCCAGAAGCAAGATATTGTATCATCACAGAAACCAAAAGAGACAAGAAATTATATATATATATATATATATATGTATATATATGTGTATGTGTGTGTGTGTGTGTGTGTGTGTGTGTGTGTATATATAACTGCAATAATAATAACCACCTGCCAAGTGTTTGGGAGAAGGGATATGGAATGTTGATGCACTTTTTTATTTCAAAAATTTACAGGGTAAAATTGTTTTTTGTTACATGGATGAATTGCATCATGTTGAAGTCATGGTTTTCAGTGCTCCCATCAACAGAATAGTACTTCGGTAGATTTTTTTTCCCTCACCACCTTCGACCCCCACTTCTTAGTTTGCAATGTCCATTACAGCACTTTATGACCACATATATCCCTCGTTTAGCTCTCACTTATAAATGAAGACGTGGTATTTATTTTTTCATTCCTGAGTTATTTCACTTAGGATAATGGTCTCCTGTTGCATACCTGAGTTACTTCATGTAGGATAATGGTCTCCACGTTCCTTTGAAAGACATTATTTCAACCCTTTTTATAGCTGAGTAGTACTTCATGGTGTGTGTGTGTGTGTGTGTGTGTGTGTGTGTGTGTGTGTGTGTGGCGTGCACGCACGCTGCATTGTGGGAGAAACATTACTCTTACAGTACAAATATTGCTATAACTAACCTTCCTGGCTTTCCTTCTCACTACTTACTCTTAATCACTTGGAGCCGAGGGAAGATGGGTGCATTAGCTTATTGGTGAGTGCAGAGAGTGAACGGGGCATGCTCAGTCCTTTGCTCTGCTTGCCTGCAGAGCAGAAGCATGCCGGTCAGTTCTGCTGGCCTATGAGCATAGCGAGCTAAATGGATGAGGGCTGCAACTTTTGAAGGGTGCTAAGTTCAATTCAGATAGTTTCAGAAAGTCCATTTGGTATTAAAACTAAATAACTGCTTTATTCCTAGGTAGTTTTTAACAACAAAAATCAATAAAAGTTTATCTTTGACTCCCGTATTTATCTCTCAGTTTTATTCAACTTGGGCATGGAGGAGAGAGGATGTTATTACTGACCTCTCTATCTCCAATGTGTGATATGATGTGATGGACATGTGTTTGTGGTACCCTAATCCTCCCAGCTATTTATTACTCACCACTTGCTTAAAAACAATACAGAAACTACTTCTCCAGATATATTTGCTATCTTGCTCTGGGTAAGAGGAATTTCCCTGGTCCTCAAATGTGGTAGATACTAAGGTGACCCCAATGAGTTATACCCTCATGGAATTGCCATCCGCTTGAGTATAAGTGGAAATTGTGACTTGCTCTTAACTAAAAGAATATTACAAAAGTGATGAGCTTTCACTCCTTTGATTAGGTTATACTCTGTGGCAGAGGTGATGGGCTATCCCTCCTGCCGGCTTTGAAGAAGTGAGCTGCAATGCTATGAGAAGTTTTATGAAGAGACCTCTAAATGGTAAGAATGGCCCTGGCCAACCACTAGCAAGAATACAAGGACCACAGTCCTAAACCATAAGAAGATGAGTTCTGCAAGCAACCCGGGGAACTTGCAAATTGATTCTTCCCCAGTCATGCCTCAAGATGAGAACACAGCATGACTTACACCATGACTGCAGCCTTGTAAGACCCTCAGCGGAGGCTTAAGCTGTTTCTGGAATTCTAACCCATGAAAACTGTAAGATGATAAATATATGTTCTTTTAAACCATTAAGTTTGTGGTAATTTGTTATGCAGCAACAGGAAACAAATATATCAAATATATCATTCATATGTGATTGGGCATAATTTCCCACACCATCAACTATATGATTGTCGTGTGATACAAGGTTATCACAGTGGTGAAAGTCAAGTGACAGCCTCAGATACAGCCCCTCAGTAGCCAAGATAGTAAATAAGAAAATAAAAATTGCATCACGAAGTTATGGGATGAGGATATTAAAGTAAAGTCACCCTTAAGTATATAAAGAACACAAAGCTGGGGATTTCTGTGACTCTCCATTTAATTCACCAGGCTGGCTCCTGCAGTAAATCTATAATCCCAAATGACAGCAGACTTTCACGAAATCAACCTAGCAGCACCAAAGGCATGCACTATGCCAAATGTGATATCTTTGCTACAGCAGATTTATAGGATCTCCAGGACATGGTACGTGGACATTGGTTTGGTGGATGTGTTCTTTTCTATCTTTATCATAAAATAAAAGATAAAATACAGTCTGCATTTACATGGAACAGACAATAATACACATTACAGCTTAGCTCCAGGACTATGTTAACTTTTTGGTTATGTGTCGTTTTGTCCAAAGTGATCTGGGCCATCTGGATGTCCTACAGAACACTGAAATGACCCATTACAACAATAATATTATGCTAATTAGTCCAGATGAGCAAGAAATGCCTAGCATGTTGGAGGCCTTGGTTGATATATCCACTCTAGAGGGTTGGGAGATGTACCCTGTGAAAAATATTACACCATGTTGCCTCCCACATTATTAACCCATTTGAGGGTTTTATGGTTTGGGGTACCCCAGGACATGACATCTAAAATAAAATAGAAATAATTACATCTTTGCTCATAACTACAAAGAAGAAAGTATAATGCCTTGCAGGCCTTTTCACATTATAAAGGCTGTGTATTTCAAACCTAAGAGTATTGCTCAAGCTCATGTTTTGAATGGCCTTAGAGGATGCCAATATTGAGTAGCAGCATAGAAAGAAAGAGCTCTAAGGAGGTCCAGGCTGTGGTGCAAGCAGCCCTACCACTTCAAACTTGTGATCTGCCAAACTCCACGAGGGTAGATATGTTAGTGGTGGGAAAAGATAAGTAGATTTTACGGCAAACTCTAGTGACAGAATAATAATGCAGGACCCTGGAGATCTGGAATAAGGCCATGCCATCTTTTAAAAAACACAACTTCTACCAATTCTGGGGGTATGTGTACTGATGAAGCACACGAACATAGGGCATGAAGTGACCGTGATTTCGGAATTTCTAATCATGAGCTGGCTTCTTTCCTGTTCATCAAGCCACAAGGCTGGGCAGGGCAAGCAATAGCTCATTACAGGATGCAATCAGTACATCTGGGATAGCGCAAGCAAGACCAGAGGGCAAAAAGTCCACATGGCCACGTTGTCCTGAACCTCATCATCATCTACCATATTGCACCAGCTCCTCTCCTTCAGCTCACACTCATGGCTCCATAGAAATCACTTATGAACAATTAACAGAGGGAGAAAAAGCCAAATTCATTTACACACGAGCTAGACTGGTATGTCTGTGCAAGCCGAAAGTAGAAAGCAGCTGCATTACAACCTCACTCAGTCATAGCCTTGAAAGACATCGGGAAAATAATATTTTCCCCAAAGACAGAGCTTTGGGCAGTATACTTGATCATCTACCCTGCGTATAAAGGGGTATGGCAAAGGTTTGAATATACATGTAACTCTAAAGGATTTCATAAATAGCCATAAAGATTTCATGAAGAACCAAGTAGATTAAAGGGCTCAGGTTGTTCACTTCAGCCACTCAGTGCTCATATGAAGGGTACATGAATGAAGAAGAGGTTAGGCATGGGTCCAACAACACAGCCTCCCATTCCAAAGACCAATCCGGCTACTCCTGCTGTTGAATGTCTGACCTTCCAGCAAAAAGACTACTAGTGAGCCCCTGATATGGCACAATTCCTCAAGTAGTCCTACTAGGCATACAGTAGTAAGTTTAATATAACCAGTGCTTGCAATTCCGGACTGTGTAGGTTTAGATGCCTCAGTTCCCAAAGAGGAATTCCTATGCCATAGGACCAAGCAAGAGTACAATTGAACTGTAAGCTGTGGTTGCTACCTGGTCACTATAGGTACTTTGTGTATGGCGATCAAGAAGTGTGAAAAGGAATTATTATTGTGGCAGGAGTAATTTACCTTGATAACAGGAGGAGGTAAGGGCTGAGAGCAAAGAAGTACATACTGCCACCAAAATAATCCTTTCGGGTTCCTGTTGATAACCTCTTATCCAATTGTGATGGTAAATGATTAAGTGAAGCAACTCCAGAAGACCGTAGTGATAAGACGCTTAGATATTTGAGGACGGTTTCAGTGCTATCCTTGTCCACTTCTGCTTCTACCCTTCCCTGCCACTGTGTATTCCAGTAAACACCCAGCACACTATACTTAGTATTACATGTCACAGTTTCCTTCCTAGAGAAGCCAAACTTCCACAATTGGCATCACAAACCACGTCAGTTATCAGAAGTATAGGCATCCTAAAAAATGACCATATCTTAAAAGTATTATTTACCTTTTCTTGAAAATATCATTGTTTTGTGTAATATTTCTTAATCACAATATTCTTGATGCAATTTTTTTGACTTAGAGCATTAAGTAATCCTACCTTCTAATTACTGCCCTCTAACACTGCTCGTAAGGTAAAACTTGCTTCATAGGTTTTGTTTGATAGGTTGAAGTATGTGAAAATTTATTCGATCATTTGTTTTGTTACTTAATGTGTAGAAAGGGAAAATCTATACAAATTGGGAATAATTTTTAATAGACTTCCTTAGAGTTTTGTTGTAATATTTCCCTGACCTATCAGATATTTTAAAAACTACTTCAATCATTCACTTTTTAAAATTGACACTAAAATGTAGTTTCCAGAGAATATGAAGTATACTGATTCTATTGATAAGATACCTTTTGCCATTCACAATGTGTAGTGGCTGTAGGGTGATTAAAAACTTGTATCAGAGCTACTGGTAAACATATTCTGGAATACCCTTTTCAGTTTGCTTTTTTCTGACACTGAAAACTGACTATTTATGGCAACTTCTGCCTTAGGGCCTATGTGCAGCAGTTGTGTTCATTGATTAAAGAAACTAAAGACATATCAAGACAGAGTGAAACACAAATAAGGGCTTTCAAAGGCATCTAATGATAAGATTTCTTCAGGGCATACACAGTATCTTGAGCTTCTAAACTCCACATAAAACGTCTTTAAATAATCTCAGCCTCATTTAATTTTTAGAAGGTATAATCACTCTTTGCAGGCTGCAATAAAAAATGAAAGTCTTTCAAACCTATATTGAACAAAGAAAGAATGTACTCATAAGAATAAAGCAAAAACTTAATTTGGTTTTACAAATACATGTAAAAATGGCTAATTGTATTACCTTTGTTTTCTCTAACACTGTAGATGACTTAATTGGTTCATTGTTAGAGAATATTGAATAAAAGTTTTTAGTCTGCAAAAGTCTCACTTGAAAACTAAGACATCCCCCCCCCATGCCTTATTTATACCACGGATTTGAATTAAAAATTACTACATAGTCTTGCATATCTTCTACTACCACTGATTTTGACATGATATTGCAAGGTACACTGACAGAACAAGAGTTCCCTGAATTTAACTTCATATCTTCTGTTCATTTGTTCATATACATTATCAATATCCTCTTCAAACCATTGTGTTAATAAATCAAGCACAGAGACATTCATTTTGCGCCTGTTCCAAAGTAAGAAACTTAAGAATTCTAGGTTATAAATTTCTGGACCCTATCGTGATCCTTAATTACACTTTTGAGTAGTGATTCTGATCCTAAGTCATATGATTCTCCTGAACACAGATATATTTCTCTCACGAGAGATCATAAAGTAACAAGACTATAGAGTGTTACTGTTGGGGTGTGAGTGGGGTCTTTAAAGATTTTATCTAGTTACTATTTTATAATTAGTTTCCAATTCCAAAGTCTGTCCATGTCAGGACAGACTTTGTCACGTCTCACTCTATACACCCTGGCGTCTAATAGGTACCTTGTAAATATTCATTAGGTTATTGAATGAATCTTCTTACTCTTTTTGCCTCTTCATCAGAAATCAATTGTTTATTCACAAAAGCACCACCAGAAAAACCTGTTGATGAAACGTAAGAGTTTACTGGGATCACTGCAGTGAAGGAGAACAGGACCTTGACAAAGATCTTAGTAGTGTCTCACAATGGACGATTTGGTCATGGCCTGGTTAGAGATTTACTTGTGGTTTCAAAGTGGGTATTGCAGGGTTTGAAAGTAGCTGGATTACAATGATGACATAAATGTTTTTTAAATTTCAGAATATTATGGGATATAAACATTTTGGTTACATGTAATGCCTTTGCCTCACCCAAGCCAGGGCTACAAGCCTGCCCATCCCCCATACAGTGTGCACCGCATCTGTTAGTTGAGAGTTTACCCACCCCCTCCCACCTGACTGACACCCAGTGAATATTACTTCCATGTGAGCACTTTAGAATTCATCAGTTCGTACCAATTTTATGGCGAGTACATGTAGTGTTTGTTTTTCCATTCTTGTGACACCTCATTTCAAATGGGCTCAAGTTCTATCCAGAATAACATAAGAGATGCTAGTTCACCATTGATTTTGTAGTTGAGTAATATTTCATGGCATACATATACCACATTTTATTAATCCACTCATGTATTGATGGGCACTTGGGTTGTTTCCAAATCTTTGCAATTGTGAATTTTACTGCCATAAACATTCGAGTGCAGAGTCTTTATTACAGAATGTCTGGACAGGGGAGGGACATAGCATTTTGGATGATGAGCACAGCAAGATGAAAGTCTTGAAACAAGCCATGTTAACTCAGCTGTTTGGTTGTTTTGGTTTCTCACCTTCTAAGAGCTGGTATTTCCTGAAATAAACATCTGAATTATGTTTGCTTGTTCTCATTATTGCTTACCAAAGAATAAGAAATTATACTTTGTGTAAGAATTATTTAACACAGGGACTAGGAATTGTATCTGGTCCCAATATTGTTTAACACGTGGACAGAAAATTATTTGGTTTCAGGTATTAATGCTTTACTTGCTTTTGACACGTATTCCTTTCTTATTTTTGTACTACCATCACTTACGTATATTAGACCTTGACTCAATTTTGACTCTAGTCTTCCCTTGTGTTTTTGCATTGTATTATTCTAGAGATCCTCTTACTTGTACTTTTCCTGTCTCTTTTATTGAATAAACATATAGTTCTCACCCCTTTGATGGTGATGCATATTAAAACTGAGTCCTAGGCTTTCTTGAAGTTTTTAGTCTTTCCTTATTCATTCAGGTATAGTACTCATTGCTACATCTTCAAACCCAATCTATTCATACTTGATCCTAAATATTAAATTTTCATTATAACCTTTGTCCTAAGTTACAATCCCCTTGCACATGCAGACTAGTCCACATTTATAAGATATTATTCTACCTTTACATTCTTGTCTATGTATCTAAACATCTACCAGAGGGTATCTTCTTGTAGTGTTTTTTAAAAATTCCATTAGAGAGTCTAGTATTTCAGCAGAGTTGATGATTTGGAAATAAGTTTAACTCTGTTCCCTCTACTGACTTCCCTCCCACGGACCTATCATAGTATTTAGCTGATTAGCATCAATAGTTGTAGCATCTCTCATAATAACATTTCTGTTTCATTCCCCTGGATAAAAATACAGTTTAATCTTTTATTAATTGATGCCTTTTATAAATAGACTTGTGTATGATCTCTAACTATTTGTTGTTCAACCCCAACATTCACATAGTAGCCAGATGAAATTTCCTGAAAATCAGCTTTGATGCTGTTATATAAAAATATTCAGTAATATGGAGTTGCCTATAACACCTTTTCAAGTTAACTTAATATTTATGGTTACTTACAATCAATCTCTGGCCAATCTTAGTTGATTTCTAGGAAAAAGTCTTAATATTTTCTATTGCTTTTCAATATCACTGAACCGGCTGCGTTGGCCCATATGCCATGTATTTTTCTTCATTTTTGAACACATATTCTCCTTGCTGAAAATGCTTTCTCACTCAATCCTGTTCATCTTTCAATTCCTAATTTAAATTCCAATTCCATAAACTTTCCCAAAGTAGTATAATCACAGCATTAGCTAAATCTTGGAAGGGATAGACTCAATGGTAATGTTCATTTATAATACATCATATACGTTGCTATGACATTGACCATAATTTCACTGTTTCTGTTTGTGTTTGCTTTTCCTCTTCATATTAGATATGCAATATCTCATGATTAGAGCATTTGTAACACACCTCCTTAGATGTGCTGGAGACTCTACTTTGCAGGCATATCACTTAAAGCAAATATCTTGAGTGTCGCATGTCATTATTTTACAAATTTGCCATTCAGTATACACAATGGACTGAATGGTTGTGTTCCCCTAAATTCACAAGTCAAAATCCTAACCCCTAATATGATGGTATTAGAAGGTAGAACATTTGGGAAGTAATTAGGTCATGAGGGTGAAAGCCTCATGAATGGAATTAGTGATCTTCTAAAAGGGATCCCAGAGTGGTCTCTTGCTGTCTTCCCGCCATGCGATAATACAACAGGAAGGTTGCTATATGTAACCCTAAAGACAGCCCTCAGCAGAACCTGACCACGCTGCATGCTGATCTTGGATTTTCAGCCTCCACAACTGTGAAAAACAAATTTCTGTCGTATATAAGCCACTCATTCCCTGGCACTTTGCTAGACCAGCCCTAATGAGCTGAGACAGTAAGGTATAGGTGTTACCCAAAGAAAACACTCTGAAGAATTAGGGCCATAAGGTAGAAATGCAGAATTATGTGGTTCACTGGGAGTTAACAGGCAGGTGAATGAAATAAACAAGCTGGTGCTTCAGAGAATTGTTCTGAAGGTAAAAAGTACCTTCAGGCCCTTCGGGCAGGCCTGAAAATATCCTTATTCAATATGTTATAGTCCTGCACAGCCTTCTTTTACATAATGCATTGTCTTTGTTTCTATGTATAAAATGTGTGAAATATATTGAAGTCAATTTGTTTCTAGTCTCATGAAAAAAATGCATATAGTTTATCATCTTCTAGGACTCTTCAAAGTTATAAAGACAAAGAAACTACATTTTCAAATATTCTGCACATAAAACTGCCTCTGAAGTAAAAACAAGAATATTTTGCATTAGCCATTGGGTTTCCCTTAGGGAAGGTCTAAGCTTATTTATTGCTACAATTGTTGGTCTTGGAATAGACGCTGGTTAAGAGTAGAAAATAGCTCGTAGTCAGTCTTCAACAAGTCCATATTCATTGAATTTAAAGGTACAGGATAATTACATTCAGTATTTTTTTTTTTGTGGTTTTCATACCTTACTTATTGTTTAGTTAACTGAATAGAATTTTTTCTTTCCTAGTACCTAATTTACTGCCTGTCTAGAAAATGAAGCACTTAGAGAATTTCAGGAAGCTGCTTATTTCAGGTCTATGTACTAAGATAATATTTCCTATGCATCTATTACTTATTTTTAAAAAAGTATTCTTCATTTGTTCTGAAGAATTCTAATTCCATGAAATCATGAGAGGCTGTGGAAGAAAAAAAATCTGTGCTCAAATACATTTGGGAACACTGTCTACCCAACTTTCACCTAGAGATTCACACTGCATCCTTCAGTGTAAAGATTCTGAAAAGTTCTGCAGGAAATAAACTTGCTTTTTTTTATTTAACCTAAAGTTTTCTAAGCATTTTACACAGTTTGCTTTAGGAAAGCCATTTTCAAAATATCTTTGTTAAAAGTCCATTTTTATTCTCTAAGTCATCATGATATAAAACTTTCATAAAGTACAATAAGAATGTATCATTAGAAACATTTGTTTATTTCTAAAAAAAATAAAATATATAAAAGCCCAAATTTTCATATTTTACTGTAATAGACATGAAATAATTCTTTCATGTTTCTGTAAAGTTACAAATACTCTCAGTTTCTGTTAGTGGCTCAAGCCTGGTTTATAAGCCATAGCTTCATTAGCATAGTTATAGAACACATAGATTACCAGAGCTCTAAAAGATTATTTAGGTTAGAGAAAAATTGATAGCAACAAAATATAAAATTATTGTGTTTAAAAATTATTAGTAAATTCCACTCAAGATATATCATATTCATATTAAGAGAAAAATGGTTATTTCCTGTTTTAAAATGGTTATTTCCTGTATAAAACCTGTTTTAACTGGTTTCATACCTTTCATCCAGTCTACTTCCTTTTGATTGGCTTTTCCTATATATCTTTATTTGTTCAAAGTAACAGAAGCCATGCTTCTTCTTGTTGCTGTTTCTGCTGCAATTTATGAATTGACTTTCTCTTGCATCACAGTTTAATAAACTTTGGTTTGTCTAATTCATTTTGGGAAGGTCAATTGACTTTGGCCTTGTAGGATTAAGGATCTGACAGGGAAGGCCAATGATTAGGGATTACCTAAGGTGAAGGGTAGAACACAGATGATTACAATTTCTTGAGCATCTTCTTAAAGGATTTCTAAAGTTCACTAAAAGACTCAGAACATACGAACTCTGTTAGAAGATAATAATGTTGATATACTAAAAGTGAGCTGACATAGTGTCAGGACTCCAAGTGTTCTGAGAGAATTTGATTTGAGCATAGACGCCATCTATTCTAGCAGCCATTCCTTAGCCTTGGACAGTTTTTTTTCCATGAACCAGAAAAGTTATAAAACCATCTTTTATGAAATTAATAAAAGGCTGCAAGGTAGGAACTGTGAAGGTGCCCAAACTCTGCAGAATTATAAGCATAGTTTAAAAAGAAATAACCAGCCATTGTTCTCTAGCTTGTTTACCTAATTGCTTTCTACTCAGGAATCATGTAAGTGATGGTCATAAGACTCATAGTTTTCTTGATTACTCCCATAGATAACATCACCCTTGTAAAACTTGAGGCTGGCCTTTGAGATATCTTCCAGATACTGCATTCCAGTGGCTCAACTGATCCAACCAGATCAGTGGCCCAGAACTGACTCCATTGGTTTTGTGACCCCAGCCAGGAACTGTCTCAGACCAAGATAATTTCTATATCCCTATAATTTCACCCCCAACCCAACCAATCAGCAATACATATTCCCTAGCCCCCTCTCCTACATACCATCCTTAAAAACCCTAGTTTCCAAATTCGTGGGGAGATAAATTTGAGAAATTTCTCCCATCTCCTCTCTCAGCACTCCGCAATGTTAAGCTCTTTCTCCACTGCAACCCTTGCTCTCTCAGTGAATCGGCTCCCTCTGTGGGCAATATAACCCGCTTGAGTAGTAACAGGTAGTCTGCCTCAGTTGTTCCTAAATTACGGATTGAAGCATGTAACTTGGCTAACTTCTTGGAGAATAGTTGAAAAAGTATATATAACCCTCACGCCTCACACATGAGGTAGGGCTCAGATGCCTGAACTAAGATGTCACTACAAATCCCGAATGCCAATTTGATGTATAGCCAGTTCGGAAAACTAATTCAGTATGAGATAAGCCTTTTGATAAGTGGAATTATATGGTACAGGGCACCTTTTTAAAATTTTAGCTCTTAACTCTCAGGAGAATTGTGATGGGGAAGAAAGGAAAAATCTTTCGGAGGCTTAGATCTAGCAAAAAAAGTGGCATATCAGTCATTATGAAAAGATTAAATGCTCTCAGTATGTGAACGACTGCTTAAGGTTTGGGCAACCACATGTATGAGTGTGTCCCAAAGAGTTCCTACAAAAGTCACAGAGAATTTAGTAGTAACTACTATTATTTAAACAGCAGATTATAGAATGTTCCTGTATGTAATGTTCGGATCCTCTGTTTCCACATTTATCTATCTCTGCTTAATCTACTGCTTCTGAATCTTTTTAATTTTTGTCTTCTGAGCTATGACCGACCCTATTTACTGAGCTACTCCTGCCTTTCCTAATCGGAGCTAGGTCTTGGAGTCCCCCACCATCCCAGCCCTGGATAGTGCTTTCACTACAAATTGCCCTTTGGCTGCTTACATTCGCTAATGCGTTCTCAGAGTCGCTTTCAATTTGTAGTGCTTTTCCTAACAGTGTGCCTATCTCTAGAGAAATAAGGGATTCTTGAAGAAAGCATTGTCACCTTCTTACTGTCTGGACTGTCAAGAAGGCCTTAATGTCTCCCTCAGCTTGACTAAGTTTTAGAGACACTTCTTCCTAATGGTAGCACCCCCATCCCCTACCTCCCTTTCCTTTGGATAACTTGTAAGTGCCCCTTTTGAGATGGGAATCATTATAAAAGCTTCTTGCCAGTTTTACAACCCAGGACTGCATTGTTCAAGGACTTGAGGGCCACCCCTTTGAAATGTAACCAAGGAGGACAGCACTCCCACCAATCCCAGGCTCTGTGGGAGGGCAGGAGCCCAACTTTAGTGAGTTCTAAGTTGCAAAACTACCTCCAGTCCTGAGGATAACCAGAAAGTTTATTTTTCCTTTGGGTGAGGCCAATCAGCAAATACAAACGGCCTAAAACCCACTCCTCTCCACCCTGCAGCACAACAGTTTTGAATACAGTCTTCTTTCTCTGTGTAACTTTATCCTGTATAATTTTTACTTTGAGACGACTAAAGTTTTCATTGTGTTAATCTCAATATGTCAGCAATTAAGATATTTCACTACTAATTTAAGAATTACTAATTGGAACCATTTAATAATTTATTAAAGAAATACAAAAATAACATTGTCTTTAAAATTGTATATTTTATGTTACATTATTTTGTATCTAATAACATCAGGTTTCCTTGCATCAGTTAAATACAAACTTTTCAATTATAATTTATATCAAATATACAATATTTTTATAACTCATTCTTAGTTACACATATGACAAAATGTAATAAAGTTTGTATGCCAGTTAAGAAATACTCCAGATATTGTTCTAAGCCATGTGTTCTCCCTCGTAAATGTTCAAATTTTCAGCTTAATAGAGCATGTCCCGAGTTTTCCCATTTCATATTTGCTACATTGTATTGCATTAGTTTTTGCCACATGATTAATCTGAAATAGTGATCATCTTTACACTCTCATGTGCTATAGTTTTATAAATATATCTGACTCTTTCAATTTCTAATAGTTCTGGCTCAATTCAAAAAGCCTATGGCTTATCTCTCTGTCCTTTTAGGATGTTAACTTGCTTTTATAATATTTTTAAAAATGAGAATTGAAGAAAACAGTGACATATTTTACACAATTCTTGCTGTTATTTTTTTCTTTGTGAAACTTCATAATTTTTATTGGTGGTATTTTTCAAAGAATGTTCATTGCAAAGTAGGATAGAATAATATGATAATTTCTGGACTCTTCAATAACCACCTAGTGAGTAATAGAACCTTTTTATAACATTGAAGAGAAATTATAATTGTATCAGTCACCTTGGCATATTCTTAATGATTTGCCACTGGAATGCTTTAAGGCTCATCCTTACTATTAATTTAAAATAGTATGGTTTAAATATTGCATTTTAAAGCCTTAAGGATAAGAATAAAAGATAATTCGATTGAATTTGATTTTTAGGTTAAAGAAATAGAAGCATGGAGAGGTTAAGTTGCCCAGTTATGTGGTCAAAAGGTGTCATAACAAGGACCTGACTCAGGGTTACTATACACTAACCTTCAAGCTTTTAACCACCAGGCTAAACCACCTTCGTAGTAACCTACCTGAGACAGGTGTACATGTTGTTTCTGTGCTCATTAGAGCATTATCGGGGACACCCTCGTGACTTAAAGCCTAAGTTGCTCTATCCTTTTGATCAGTTTTCACCATTAAAATCCATTAATTTTAGGAAAACTATCCTGTGTGATACACAAAGCTATAATTAAATGGGAAATGTCACAATTCAGTAGTCTATAAACAAAATCATATATTCAGTTTTAAATTTTAAAATTGGACAAACTCAGAGGTGACTGAATGCATCAATTTTGAAGGAATGGGCTTCATATATGTTGAAAACAGTTTTTCTCTAGTCCAAATTTCCCCTTAATTTTACACTGCTTGATGTGCTTTCTGCAGCCCTTTCACCCGTCTCCACGTGGAGTGGGAGGTGGGCATCTCCTGGAGCAAGCCGTGTTCCCATTGTCTAAATTAGCTGATTATGGGCTGAGGTAGATGTCCTTCTCTCTGAGGTGTGGAACTTCTCTCTCTAAAATAACTGGTCTCTACAGACCAATTAAGCAAAAGAATGCTGAGTTGGCTTCCAACAGGTAAATCTCTCAAAACACACAGCAACTGTCAGCCTATGTACCTCTAAGCAATTTCTGTGAGAGAATTTTCTGAAAGGTTGAGCTAATGGGTTTGAGTACAGCTGTGCACAATGTTTTGCGGAGCCAGCAAAACTAAGGAAATGTAAGTTTTTTTCCAGTTTCCTAGAACAGCGGTTCTTCATAAACAAGGTCTTAGAGAAGTGCAAAGAATTCCTTCACTGCTAAACACTGCTTTTCATTTGGGGTAAGCAGCAGTTTTGAACTCAGACCACCCTATGGCCTTCAGCTGCTTAAACATAAAAAGACAAGTCAAGTTTTATTGAGTGGATTTAGCTAAGCTTGTACTTTCATCCTGTTCCCTGAGCTTTTATCTTCTTTCCAGGGGAATTTCTCAGCAGCCTTATTTGCATAATGATATCTGAAATGCTGTCACCCCTAATCGATCTCAAACTTGTTTGAAGGAGTACCGTATATTACTGGGGAATCAAACTGCATACATTTTCTTTATTTAACATGAACTTTATTATAATATGGTAAAGTGGAAAGAACTTAGGCTTCAGAATCCAACAGACTTGCACCAGAACTCTGGATACACCACCTAATAGTTGTGTGTTCTGGGTAAGTTACTTAACCCCTTCCTATTAGCCTTATCATTCTCGATCCACCTCAAACATGGCAGTAACTGCATGAGCTCATGTGCCTGCAGTGT
>RJWJ010033927.1:0-17587 GCA_004363605.1 Indri indri | reverse complement strand
TCCACTTTTCTAGGGACTGATCTGCTTTCTCACTCCAGGGACAGGGACAACCCTGAAGTATATGTTTTACACTTGCTTCCAAATTCTGCAACAGGATTAAAAGCTCCCATTGCCCACTGTGATCACAGGGTTGCTTATAACAAATTTCATTATTGGCCTCTTTTCCTTCTCTGCCTTTCTCCCCAACTTCCCTCCTGTATTTCCTGCCATCACCTCTAAAATGAACTGCTTCCTTTGGATCATTGTCTCTAAAATCAGCTATATCCTTTTAAATCCTTCTTTCGGGGTCTTTTCCTGCTGTGACTCAAACTAAGAGATTCAGGAAGAGTAAAGAAGTGTGATACACTGAAGGTGGGGATACGAACCCTGTAAATCTTAAAACCTGAGGCTGAGGAAAGAAATCAACCCTGTGCCCCCATAACCATCTTCAACCCTGGAAGAGGAATTATTACCATCTCCGATAATTGCCTGTCTTCTAGCTAGTATTCCTAGCTATATCAAGGCCTGAGAATAATAATCAACATTCGACATGATTTCTATAAATATTGATTGGTTAAAGAAATGATTAGAAATCTCCAAAAATGCTTTGAAAAGCTGTAAAGCTCTAGACAAAAATCTACAGCAGGATTAAAGAAGCATGGGAGAGAACGTAGAATGATAACCTC
This sequence comes from Indri indri, assembly GCA_004363605.1. Taxonomy (NCBI): domain Eukaryota; kingdom Metazoa; phylum Chordata; class Mammalia; order Primates; family Indriidae; genus Indri; species Indri indri. The sequence goes on along the minus strand of RJWJ010033927.1, from coordinate 16,922 downwards.
CTCAGGCTTATAGAAATATTAAATTAGTTGGAGTTATGGATACAATATATATCTCTTACAGTTCGTAAAATTTTATACACTACGTGGTTGCCACAAACTCCCCTTTCATTTCTTGCTTGGCTTTCCTACTTAGGTTAACTGAATTCTTTAAATGGATGTAATTGTCTTTCTAGGACTTCAAAACATTTCTAAAGCAAAGTGTAATGATAACTAATAAAGACTTTGTGAAATGGTTATACTTGTGAGATAATTCTGGAACAATTTTAATCATTTTTATATTCTTGCTGGAAAGCTGACATCCAAACCCAGACCCTTCTTGCCACGTAACGTCATTTTCCTCTTCACGTTCGTCAGTGTCATCCCCCAGGGTAGCCAGCAGTACGGAGATCGTGGGGCTCCCAGTACACCGGCTGCTGTATTACAGAACCACAGTCAGGTCTAACGTTCCTTCTTATTTTCCCTTTGATGATATTAAATGTTTGCGATAAATTCGCAAGATCTTAGTTCTAAAGCTAAATTATGGTTCCCGATTACTAATAAAGAATTTATTTAAACAACAACAACACCACAAAAATAATAGTACAGTCTTAGTTTAAATGCGAATTGATCTGGTGGGGAGATATCTAAGGTTTGGCCTACATATCTTTAGGAACTTCTTTGCCAAGCTAATGTGTGAAAATGAATTCATTCTCCTATTTATTAATACATCTTGAAACAGTATCTCCTTTTTCTTAATTAGATGAACAGTCTTCTTACCCATCCCATACAGTCTTAAAGCCCTTACCCTGCACCTCTCATGTGCTAGCCCTGCAGTTGGGCACTGGCCATAAGGAGTAAAAAAGGAATGCATTTAATAATAAGCAACCTTATGGCGAGATTTCCACTCCATGTACCCATACAGAGAACTGAATACTGTAGAAAGCATCTTCTGCTGCAGTTATTTCGATTGAATAAACACAATTTTAACATGAATCCATTAAAAAACTACTTTGGTTCTGGGAAACTGAGTATTAGAAATATGATGAGCATATTGGAGTACGTTCAAAACTGAACATCAGGAGTAATTAAGGGAGTGGAGAGATTGATTTATGAGAAAAGATTAAAAGAGCTCAATCTGTTTAGCTTGGCTAACAGACAACTAAGTAGGGGATATGGTAATTGTTTACAAGTACTTACAGGATGTAAATATCAAGGCTGGAGCAAAAATGTTCAGGCTGAGATCAGAAAGCCTGAATCACTCCAAGTTAATAAAGAGAAAATTTAGGTTGACTGCCATCCAAAATTTGATGATAGTTAAGGCCTTTCAGCAGGAATTGTCTCTTAGGGAAAATGGAAAAACAAACTCTCTGGGATATTTAACTGTGAAATGGCTTTTGTGATTCCATAGCTGTTTCACATTTATTGTCAGCTTTATTTGAGAAGTATTTAAGTTACATCATTGTAGGTGCTGAAATGGCTTTCTACCCTGTTCCAATGAACCACAGTATGTCTAAAAGGTATTGTATAAAGTAAATTTCAAATAAAGGTATATGGACAATAGATACGTAGAGAAACATTATTATTATCTAAAAAAAAAAGAAGAAAATTACCTTTCTTTGTTTATATAACTTTTCTTTAACTCAAATAAATCATGCTTTGCAATAGCAATTGGAACGACTTCTGGTAAATTAATATATATCAATTAAAATATAACAGTGTATCATTTCACTTATATAAGATTGCCAGTGATATTGATGCTCCAGTATTTGAAAATTAATATAAATAATAAATTCACAGTAATTTATTATATGCATTTAGAGTCCACTTTACAGAAAAATTTTTAGTAAGAACATTATGCTATTGAAATAAAAATATATGTTCCGATTATGTGGATTTTTGAATATGAAAGTGATCATTTTAAAGCAAAACAATTTAATAAAGTGATATTGATCTTACAGCAGTAATCTAAATATGTGTTTATTATATATGTGTGTATATATATCTAGTATATATGTGTGTACCTATATTAATTTTTTTAATATTTCCTACCAGACATAAATACCTGATTTTTGATATTGACTGAATTTAAATGGATGATTATGCATTTTTAAAAAATATTTTAATGGGATTTACAAATATGCCACCCCTTTTACAACGTGTTCCTTAAAACTTTACCCTTGACTGTATCCAGAAGCTTTAATTTGAACTAAATAATTTACTGCACATATATCCATTGCCTAAGAATCCTTGTACCTCTGACTACATATATAGGCTGCTCACCTGTAAGCTGCTCAGGGGAATTGAGGGAATTAAGGCATATAGACACACACACCACACACACACCACACCTACCGTATAGATACCACATATACCACATGCACACACATACACACCACACACACACACCACACAAATACACTCCAGTTTGCATCACAGATGCCCTTGAGATCATTTTCTCCCTAATTGAAAACTGCTTACTTTGCAAAACAGACAGAAAATGGGAGGAATATATTTGTACATATGATTTTCAAAATAATTTAAAGTAAGTAAAGTGGCTTGTGTAATGCATGAAAGCACCCTTTAGGAAAACTGTACCTAGGTAAAAAGAATCATTGTAATTTTATATCAAACAAATTATAATTTAGGTTCTGAGTTGTTGTATAACCCTAGAAAGCGTATTACTAATCTTTTGAATACTCATGACATTTATAGTAAACATCAGTATACTTAACGAATTATAAAATTATATGTATTGCTTTCTTGTAGATGAACATGTAAATTAAACAGCATAATGTAAAACAGTACATAGAATGCCAAAATGAGAACTCATGACTACATTTGGCATATGGCAATATTATATTAGAATAAGAAAGAAAAAACTAGAAGAATCTCTAAGTGCGAATGAAGACCAGTAGAAATTAATTTTTCTCATAAACTATAGACATTTCACTAATTTGGATGCATTAAAACAGGTATTTAACATACTCATAATATTACCAGGCCATCTGATCTCACTTCCCACAAGTCCCTGAGCACCTCTTCCAACAGCATTACACAAAAAATCATCTCTCTATGATTAAGGATGTATTTTTGAAGTATCACCATTACTTTATTCAAGCTAATACTTCCATAATGTCCAATTGAAACTTGATTTATGTTAGATTATGTGTACAGCATCATGCTCTCTGAAAGATTTCTGGAATCTTTCTGGATTAATTTTATTTTCATGGGTAGAAAACAAAGAATTCCATTTTGCTCCAGGGAATGAAAGCTGTAACTCCAATTTTGAACAACATTTTTGTTGGACTGAAGGTGGATTACTACCTAACTTCTATCAATTGCTCCCAAGGATCTAAAAAATTTAAATAAAAAATGAAAATATTTATTCCTAGATCAGAGCTAATCCCTGAATATTGGACAAAGTCTAATACTATTACATTGAAGGGAAGTATCCTAAGACTGTACATTGATCCTAGGGGTGTACAATAGATCAGGATATAAGTGGTGGGGCTGTCTAAAAACCACTCTGGTGCTCAGTCTATGTTGCCTGGACCATGGGACACTGGGAATCAGGGGCTTCTCCCTTCTCCCAGCATGAGGAGCCACACCCCAAACGATCCTCCTACAGGATGGTGGCTTCAATCATGTTCTCATGGCCCCCACGTTTCCTAGGTGCTAGAAGCCTCCTTCCCAAGGCAGTACAACTGAACAGCTGCCATGCAAACCCAGACTGCCAAGTGTCCACACAATCCTTTGGAATACTGATGGGCGGGTTGCCTCCATGCTTGCCTCGAAAGTAGGAATAGTAGTAAAGGATGACATAGCCCGCAGACTGCCATCTTTTGTGCATGCCTCTCCATAAATAAAATGAGAGATGAGATGTCATCTCTTGTCTTTGTCTTTTTTTTTTTTTTTTTGCTGATCGTTATCTTGTTAGTTTTTCTAATGAAGCTTATTTCTTAACCTGTATTATGTGACATTTTGGAATTTGTTCCAAACTCAATTGCTGATGTCCACGAAAAGACCACCTCCCAATAGAAAAACAAAGATCTCTTATGACACGTGTAAGGGGTGTGGCTGGGAAAACATGGATGTTCTAAAATAGCATTCTATAAATTGGAATGTGAATCTGAGGTTCAGAAGGATGATGAATCCACTCAATAGATAGTTGGTATTATACTTTATGATTTGACTAAGGAAATACACATATCCCCTTCATCTTTTCTTGCTGATTCCAGGGACATCTATTTCTCAAGGAGGAAAATGTTTCCCAGAATGTACCCTGCAACTGCAGCTTACTCCAGTGATCTGTTAAGTTGGAACTAGGTCACATGGCCAAACCTAGCCACACTGGAGTCTGGGAAACATATATTTGATTTGTTATTCACTGTTGTAGAAAAGAGTAAGCGATAAGAGATGTAAACATTACTATTTTATGGCCAGCCGGTAATCACTGTTTACTGCTTGTACTGATATTTTAACTAAGTTTCTGGAGGAAATAGACATAAATTTACATATTTATTCTGCCATGCTGAACTTGCGTCATGGATCTAAACATACTTCTCGAAATATCTCATCCATGCCTTACATAGCTTACATCTGAGAACACAAACTGGCATTCTAGGAGAAGCTGAAGTTATGTATTCATTATATGAAACAGCATCTTTCTGCCAAGCAGAATTGCAAAAACATTAAGTAAGAGGTGGCCTAATTTCTCCACAGTTGTGCACATTCTAGAATATCTCCAATGTCCTCCATGCTGGAACAATGGCTTAGATGTTTTAGATTCTCATGATCTGAGCCAACATACTGCCTTCACTGCCTTCAGGACTAGTGTCTCTCTGGCATCCCTGCTTTGCTGGGATCATAGGAAAAATTAGAATCCTGGGATTCCATGCTTAAGATATATCCTCACCTGGTACACCAGTAATTCATCCTGTCTGAGCCTGCAATTTCTCAAGGCTTCTGCCACAAAGTTCACTGCCTCAGATATATTTAAATGTGAGTAAAAATTTCTTCCTGTCAGCTCTGGTTTCACTTTGAGCACTTCAATTTTTTAAGCTACAATATACCACTCATTCCTTCTATTTTTTTCTAATTCCAGGATCACAGGTGTTCATAGGATCACTTCAATGCACTTCTAAAGACTAAGTGCAGATCGTGCAGATTGTATCTTCTTACCTTGAAATGGCTTCTTCTGGGTGGTGACACGGGCAGTCACTAACCTCAAACTGCAATTATAACTAACACTAATGACTCAGCACCCTGTGCCAAGCAGATTCAGCATACACGTCCAGAATATTCATCAATTTGCTTAATTATTTGTCTATGAAGGAATTAGAATTGTGATTGTGAAGCAAAATTATTGGGACACAGAAAAATTATTTAATAAAACATTTTAGTTCGACAGTACAGACAACACGACAGTAAATCAAAGAAATGGAAACAGCAAGTAAAAAATAAGTGAATAAAGCACATGTTTTACCCTACTCTGCGAGATCTGCACAAAACCAAGGCATGCAGAGAGACAGCTGGCAAAGACACTGGAATTGGCACTGGGTGTTTGTGGAGGTCCCTGCACCACCACATGCAGGTGATTCCAGACGTGGTATTTCCACTTGCGGAGCCTCCCATCTCACTGGGCCTTTCCGAGATTTGAGCCAATGTGCACAGAGAGATTTGTAAACTGAAGTATTATACATCTGCAAGGTATTATAATGCATACTTCCTTACTTATTTCAACCTGCCAAGATGACGTGTTATCTTCCTATCCTACTTTCTCTCAAGACTTGAAGAAAAAGCATTTCCCTCCTTTCACCAAGGTCCAAGGCGAGGGGCGGGGACAGTTGATAGCAGAGAAAGCACAGAAGGAAAAATTAGAAAAATGAAAATTGCACATCTGAAGGAAAACAAGAGCTAAAATACAAGAAAGATAAAACACTTTGGATTATTGCTTCTGTTGCTGAAGGGTGAGAATAAGGGCAAAGATTTGAAAGCTTAGCCAAGGCCTCCCCAGGGTCTGGAAGAGCCAGCCAGATTCTCACATCTGGTTAAGCTCAGTGGGCCTTTGGCTGCTGTATATTGACAAGTTTTCAAAACTGTACATTGAAATGAATCTGTCACAGTTAACTCTGGGTAGTAGCATGTGGATTATCCCTTTGCTGATCCTACTTTGTTGACCTAAACAGTGTTATAGTTTACACTAGCCCAGTAGGAGCTAGCAAAAGGGGAAACAAAGATTTGAGTTCATTAATTACTTCCTTGTCTCAGAGAAGGTGTAGAGTATTCTGTGTACCAAGGCAGACCTATTCTAATTCAGATGGACTCGCTGCATTCCTGGAAAGGAAAAAGAGAATTCAAGAGCATCCAGTGTGATATAGGGAAGGATATCAACAATAGAATGACATGGCTGGACTTTCACATCTGTAAAAGGTTTATCAAAGAAGCTTTACTTATTGTTCTAGATATTTATTAACTGGATATTCTATGATACAAACTAAATATATCATTAGATCTAGCAATTAAAACATACTGCTTTCATCATGTAGGATTCAAAGAACATGTGAGTGATTGTAACAAGTCTGTGAGAAGAAGATTTGATAATTTCAGAAGAAAAAGATTTACAAAAAAAAGAGAAGTTCTGATGTGTCACGGGAAAATTAATAGCAGCAGCAGCAAACTATTATACGGCAGCAAACACAAATAACTAAGGGGCAGTGTGTTATGTGTTGGCAAAACATAAACTGAGTAAGCCACTGCTCATCATTCACTCAGACATTACAATCTATTCTAGGGGAGAAAAAGGTGTTTCTTGAAGGTTATTATCTCTTACTTCTCAGCATTCCTTTGTTTTTCCTGTTAAGGAACTTCTGATTTTCTTTTGAAAACCAAATATTCATATTTTGAGCCACATGGTTTTTTTGTGGGGTTCCCCACATTGCTAGTGCAGGGTGGCCCTGACTGTAGTTAAACAGCAAGACCTATCCTTTGAGGCAGGGACATTTGTTTGTATTGGGCACGCAAAGAGAACCAATGAGGTACTGTGGGATATTTACTGGTGATTCTGCATGTCAATCTTACCTCTTCCTCCACAGCAGCTATTGAAGACAATAGGGTTTGTTTCATAAGGCAGTAAACCTTCTCTGTGTGGTACTACAATGGTGGACACATATCATCATGCATTATACATTTGTCAAAACTACAGAGTGTACAACCTCAACAATGAACCCTAATGTTAACTACGGACTTTAGATAATAATGATGTGTCAATGTTGATTCACTGGTTGTAACAATGTACCACTCTGGTATGGGGTGTTGATAGTGGCGGAGGTGGTGCATGAGTGACGACAGGGGGTATGCAGGAGCTCTCTATACTTTGTTCCATTTACATCTAAGCCTACAACTACTCTACAACATTAAAGTTTAGTTTTTACAAAGGAGGAAGAAGAAGATGAAGAAGAGAAAGAAATTTATTCTCAGCTATTAGGATATAATAAAAAAGATCAAGTAAATATAACACTGTATAGTATTAGCACCTGGAAAAACAAATACAGAACAATTAGGGGGCCCAGAAACAGACAATCTTGTATATTTTTATATATTTTAACTCTTTAGATTTTACCTTAAATTAAATGCAAATACAAATTCCACATATTTTAAGTAAAAATACTGTATGTGAATAACAAATGTACATAATATTTAAAAGAAAAGATCACAGAGTATCCTTATTTGAGTTCACATTTCAGAAATTTCTTAAACAAGGCTCAAGCATACACAGAGAAAATGAAAGGAAAAACTGCAAATTGGTATCAATTTACAGAGTAAGAAAGCTGAATGCCACACAGATAAATGAAAATATTTTTAATCTCACTGGGAGACCATTATAATCAATAAAAAACAAAGCTATATGCTCTTATATCAATCATTTTATTTTAAATAGTCAGATAATACCAAATTTTGGTAGAATGAGGAAATATAAATTAGTCCAACCACATTAGAAACAATTTGGAAGTATCAAGTAGAGTAGAAAATTATACTTCTAGGCATGTACCCTACAATAAACTGTGCCTATGAGAAGAAAGAAATTTTCACAGTAGTGGTCATTGCAGCTCTCTGTATAATAGAAAAAGTATAGAAATTTCTTAATTAATCCTAAATAGATTTTGGATAAACGGATTATGTGTCATTTATGCAGTATAATATTCTACATCTGAGTTAAATATATAAGTTGGTGTGTTTCAACATGCATAAACTCCAAAACAACATAATGTTGAGTGGAAAAAATTAAATTATAAACCAAGACATGTATTAATTTGTATTTTATGTTGATAGAAATCAAAACCATAATGTATATAGTTTATGAATGATAAACATTGACTTAGGTGTTCATCTCAGGAGGCTGGTGAGGTTAGGAAATGCTGAAGATGTAGTAGTATCTCTAATGTTTTATTTCTCTAAAGACTAAAAGACAAAGTTGAAACAACTACCACACAATGCTAACATCTGTTTAATCTTGGGGGTTGAAGTCCAGGGGTCTGTTCTGTTATTTTCTGTATCTTCCCATATGTTTAAAGTGCTATGTAATTAAAATAAAACACGGTTGAGTAGGAATTGTTCTGTTAGAAAAGGACTAAAAATGCATTGCAAGCAGAAGGAAGAAAAGGAATTAGGAAACTCCAAAAGAACAACATGGCTTCACAGAACCACAAATAATTTGGCATGGCTTTGGTCTAAAATGCTGGTGAAGAATTAGGAGAGGACAGGGGTGAATAAGATGGATCATAGTTTGATAATAATGGGATCTTGAATGTTATTCTATTAAATTTGGACTTCATTATATGGGTCTGTGTGGTAGGTAGAATAATCATCCCTGAAAGCTGTCTGCATCCTAATCCCCAGAACCTGTGAGTAGGATATCAGGCAAAATAAATTTTGTAGATGTGATTAAATTAAGAACCTTGATATGGGAAAATTTTCCTGGATTTTCTGGACCAATGAAGTCCTTATAAGAGGCAGTAGGAGAGTTCTATCTGGGGAGAAGCAGTGACTGGGGAAGCAGAGGTCAGAGTGATACTGGGAAGTGATCCAAGGATAGCAAATAACTTCTAGAAGCTGGAAATGGCAAGGAAATGAATTGTCCCCTGCAGACTCCAGAAAGTAGTTCTACCGATGCATTTTAGACTTCTTACCTCCAGAAGGGTAAAATAATAAATTTTTGTTCTCTTAAGCCACCAACTTGATGGTAATTGTTACAGAAGCCATGGGAAACTAGTATAGCAGTGATGATGAAACCTTGTTCACAGAAGAATAAGTAGAGTTTCCATCACTGTGTGTGTGTTGGGGCAGGGGGCGGGTGAGAAGGCTGCCACATCTACACTGTTACTGTTCACGTCTGTCACTGAGTACTGATTACTTGCTACACTAACGTGGCTAAAAAGAAACCAGAGGAGAAAACAAAATAGCAAACAAACCAAAATAGAAACTCAAAGCCCTCACTTGGATGTAGACAGGATAAGCAACAAATGTACCAGAAGAAAATGTGGCAGTTACTTAGAGTTATTAAAAACAATCAGAGAAAAGTACATGGCTGTAGGAGACAGCTATAAAGAAAAATAAAGTAAGAGAAAGTTGTACATCCTTTATTGTGTAGTCTTTATATTAAATTTATCAAAAGTGTAGAACTGACTATTTTTTGTATTTGCATATAGTTATAATTTATAAAAGTTTAAATTACAAATATAAATAAATATAAAATTTAATTTATATTATTTCTGTACTTTTATTTTGGATAAATATCAAGGACACACACTAATTTGTGAGAGAAACTCTGAATGCCTGGAAACTTGAAGCATAGAGGGTATTTGGGAATAAAATTTTAATAATTATATTTTAAGTCATCACAAAGCTTTAAAAAATTAATAGACATTATGAATACTACTTTTGGAATAAATTTATCATTTATAGTTTAATTTGTTCAAAGTTGAATGGATTTCTGCCACAAAGTCAGCAAAATATAAATACGCTTTAAAAGAATAGCAACAGACAAAAAAAGCAAGCAAAATGCATATGTAGTTTTCTTTTTCTATTAAAGCTACTACACATTTTTTATGGATCGAAATTCAGGAAAAATCCCACCATCTTTCAAATATTTCTTTCACATACTATTGAATTTGAACCTAAAAGTTTTGGCAAATGAAGGAAATATTTGAATATACAAATCCACAACGTTTGCATTCCAGTTTGCCAAACTCATCAACTTCTCAGGAAACAAAATAAAACATATCAAAATATATCACCAAAGTTTTTAGTTGTCACAAATAGTAAAATAGAAACAAAATCAATAGATTTGAAATAAAATATGGCTTAGAACCTTAAGTTAACTGATACCTAGCTGAATACATTATATAATGTCTATTTATTAAAATGTCTGTATTCAAAGTGATCTACAGATTCAATATAATCTCTACCAAAATACCAACATCATTTTTCACAAACCTAGTAAAAATAATTCTATGATTCATATGTATAGCCAAAGCAACACTAAGAAAAAAGAACAAATTGGGAGGCATCAGTTTCCAGACTTCAAGCTATACTACAAGGCTATAGTAACCAAAAAAGCATGGTACTGGCACAAGAACAGAGACATAGACCAATGGAACAGAGCTGAGAATGCAGATATAAAACCATCTTCATATAGCCATCTAATCTTTGACAAAGCAGACAAAAACATACACTGGGGAAAAGAATCCTTATTCCATAAGTGGTGCTGGGAAAAATGAATAGCCACGTAAAGAAGACTGAAACAGGATCCACACCTCTCAATTCTTACAAAAATCAAGCCACAATAGATAATGGACTTAAACCTAAGGCACGACGCTATAAGAATTCTGGAAGAAAACGTTGCAAAAACTCTTGTAGACATTGGCTTAGGCAAAAAATTTATGAAGAACACCCCAAAACCAATCACAGCATCAACAAAAATAAGTTGGACCTGATCAAATTAAAACCCTTCTGTACAACCAAAGAAACTATCATTAGAGTGAATAGACAGCCTGCAGAATGGGAGAAAATATTTGCATGCTATACATCCAATAAAGGGCTGATAACAAGAATCTATCTAGAACTCAGGAAAATCAGTAAGAAAAAAATCAAACCATCCCATTAAAAAGTGGGCAAAAGACATGAACAGAAACTTTTCAAAAGAAGATAGACTAATGGCCAATACAAACAGATGAAAAAATGCTCAACATCTCTAATCATCAGGGAAATGAAATTCAAAACCGCAATGAGGTATCACTTCACTAACTGATCAACACTGAGGTGCTCACATGGTAGTAACACTCACTGGGTGCTGGTCAGGTAGAGGGGAAAGGAGGTAGGGTCTAGAGCAGGTGGGGTGATTAAACCCACAGCTAGTGGAGATGGGTGCACTGTATGTGGGAAGGACACGCTTGTGGCCCTGGCTTGAGCGAGGCAAATGCATTCCATGTAACCAAAATATTTGTACCCCCATAATATCCTGAATAAAAAAAAAAAGAAAAAAGAAAAAAGAGATATCTCTTAACAATAGTCAAAATGGCTTTTATCAAAAAGTCCCAAAACAAATGCTGGCATGGGTGTGGAGAGACAGGGACACACGTGCACTGCTGGTGGGACTGCAAACTAGTACAACTTCTATGGAAAGTAATATGGAGATATCACAAAGAACTATCATTTGATCCAGCAATTCCATTACTGAGCATCTACCGAGAGGAAAAAAAAAGACATTCTATAAAAAAGATATCTGCATTACGATGTTTATAGCAGCACAATTCACAATTGCAAAGATGTGGAAACAACCCAACTGCCCATCAATACATGAGTAGACTAATAAAATGTGCTATAAGTATACCATGGAGTTCTACTTAGCCATTTAAAAAAGTGGTGAACTACCATGTATATTATCATGCATGAAGCTGGAGCCAATTCTTCTAAGTGAAGTATCACAAGAGTGGAAAAACAAGCACCACATGTACTCACCATTAACTCGGTACCAATTGATTAACACTAATGTGCACATATGGGAAGTAACAATCATAGGGTGTTGGGCAGGTAGGAAGGGGGAGGTGGGGATGGGTAAATTCACATCTAGCAGGTGTAGTGCGAGCTGTCTGGGGGATGGACAGGCTTGTAACTCTCACTCAGGCGGTACAAAGGAAATTTATGTAACCAAAGCAATTGTACCCCCATAATATTCTGAAATAATTTATCAAAAAAAAAAAACCTTTAAAAAATAAAAAAATAAATGGAGGTTAAATCTTTGCTACTGTGTGAATTAAATAAGACATTTTCATGTGCAATCACTAAGCTATAGAATGGCTTACAATTGTATCAAATGCATTATTATCTACTCTTTAAGATAAACTAAGACATGAGCAGTATTAAAGAAAATTGAAAATCGATTTGTAAAGTATCTTTAAAAAAACACGGACAGCAGAATACATATACTTCCAAAACTACATCTTTAACACTTACAAAATCATTGTTGATACCAAGCTGGGGAAGAAATCTCACACACACACACATACACAAAAGCCAAAATCCATAAGAATACCTAAACCTGGAACAACAAGGTAGAATTTAAAGTGGAAGTCCTGAGTGCTAAGACTTTTGTTTTATTTTTATTTTTTCATTTTTAATTACTATGGGTATATAATCTAATAGTTGTATATATTTATGGCATACATGTGACATTTTGATACAGGCATACAATGTGTAATAATCAAATCTGGGTAATTAGGGTATCTATCACTCAAGCATCTCTGATTTCTTTGTGTTAGGAACTTTCTAATTCCACTCTTTTACTCATTTTAAAGCAGGGGTCCCCAGCCTATATAATTGAGCTGTATAATTATTTCATTATATATTACAGCATAATAACAATAGAAATCAAGTGCACAATAAATGTAATGTGCTTGAATCATCCAGAAACCATCTCCTGCCCCTGCCCCTCACCCCAGCCCGTGGAAAAATTATCTTCCATGAAAATTGTCCCTGGTGCCAAAAGTTTGGGGACCGCCGCTTTAAAGTATACCATAACATATTGTTGACTATCGTCACTTTGTTGCGCTATCCAATATCGTTCATTCTATCGAACTATCTAACTAAAACTTCTCATTGCTTCTGACAATGAGGCCTTTTTCTGGTGTTGAGTGTTCAGCTTCAGTTATAACCCGATTCCTTTTATGGTTCTCCAAAGTGTGACTCTTTAAAGATCAAGAAATTTTTGTTTGAATTTTGAATTTGCTATAAAACATATTTCTAAAAATTAAACTCAGAGAAATTTAATGAAGGGTGAATGTATAAATTCCATGCAAGATTCTTTATCATTTCCTCAAAAGCTAAAAAGTGGACATTACTCAAAAGTGGACATTCACACAAATTTGAAGTTCTTTTCTTGTTTTATCCAATTCCGTATGTAATACAGAGTAGCTTAAAATATAGAACAGAAATAAACAGTAAAATGGAAAAAGAAATTGCAATGTATGTCTCTGGTACCTGGAAAAGATAAAGAAATAGGTTTAGTTTTTTACAGACATCTATTAAAAAATCTCAATTTAAAAAAATAAACTATATTTTGAAATAATTGTAGATATATAGAAAAGCTTCAAAGACAGCACAAAGAGATTTTGAACACCTTTCACACAGTTCCCCTAAGGTTAACATCTTAAACAATTATGGTGTATTTGTTGAAATTAAGAAATCAACATGGGTACTAATTGGAATACTGTTATGACTACTCCAGACTTCATTGGTTTTTCCATTAATGTTATTTTCTTGTTTCAGGACTCAATCCAGGATACCAGATTACATTTCGTGCAGTATTTTGAAACTTTAGAAAATCTTACACTTGTATCAAAGACACTTCTGTCTTTGATACATTTTCTAAAATGCACATAACCAAGGGCAGTTCTGATCAGTGCTGCCTGGTTCTTCATTCTTCCTCAGAAATACAAGCTTTTCAGACTCAAGTACATTGTGTCAGCCATGAGTCATTGGATTAAAGCTGTTTGTAAACTTTAAACATAGCAGATGTTTCTTATATCTGCATGAAGGGCTAGTCTTTGAAAAATCATGAAGAGCACATTTTGAATTTTTTTAATCTGCCCCCCTTTTAAATATTTGTTCTCTCTTACAAGTGCTTTGAAATAAACACTGTTCCCTAACACCAGATGATACAATGCCCTCCCTTTGCTGGGATGTTTCCCCCATATTTGCCCTGGTCTTCTCTGTGTATCCCTATATTTCATCCATTTTTATTCCCATATTTTTCCTGTTCACTATAACAAAATTTACCAGAGATACTTTCAACTCCCTTAGAAACTTTCACTCTGTTTAGTATTATATAAAGAAGCAATAAAGGAAAACATTACAGTCCTCTTAATGGAGATGTTTTATTTCATTTTTCTCTGATCACATCTGTTGCCACTTCTCAAAGGCACAGAGGTGGCTTCTTGACACCAAGCTGTTGCTATAGTTCCACACTTGTGCAATGAAGCCAGAAGAACAACCTCTATATGCCCAGCCCAGAAGGCTGCAGTATGTGGACACCTCCAACGTAACAGCAGTAATAATATTAAAATAGTTGTCACTTATATGATATTCTAAATACTTCAGATAAACTGCAACCTTTAAACCCATAACTTTTAAAACCATAATAGGTGTCCATTTAACAAATGGGAAAACTGAGGTTGACAGTAGTTAAGTTATCACAACAAAAAGGTCAAACTCATTGAAACAACTTCCTATTGTGGTATTGCTTGTGCTATTATCACAAGTCTGGCAAAACTCCTGCTGGCAACACATTCAGATTGGACCTGTCTTCCCAGTGGTGATCCCTTTCACTCAGCACTGCGTGCTGTGGTCTTTGTGAAAGACAACCATGCCCTTCTGTTGCTCACTCTGACAAGACCGATAAACAAAATCCCAGCCATCCCTGGAAACCTGAAGCCATCCCTCATCCTAGATAGTCTAATATAAGCTATATTATTTCTACTTCTTTGTTATTTTGCATCAGCTCGGTTTTCTTCTCAATTCACACGTTCTCCTTTCATCAGTTTTAAAAACTGACTCCACATCTTTTTCATTCTCCGGCTATTGTCAGCCCCACTCAGAAGGATGCCACTCTCTTGTGTCAGTCTGGCTGATTTCGCCCTGTCATGGATCAGCACTACAAAGAACCATATTTGCAACCAGCACACACAGGATGACTCATCCCTACTACAAAAAACAAATACTTGCCAACTGGAACCATTATCCTACATTGGGGTCATATGGTTATCGTGAGTAGAGAAGAAATCTGTATTCTAATAGAATCTCTTTGCAAAAAAATTTTTACCCCAAGCATAATTTGCAGGGTAATGATATTAAGTCTGGTAGCATATTTGGGGAAGTAGCACAAGGATTCACCTAAAGGCAGGATTTCCAATGCGACACAACCCTGAAACATCAAAAAATCACAGGACCTACCGACTTCCATGTGTACTGTTTAATACACAAGCACACTGTATAAAAGTAATTCAAAATTTTCAAATTAAATCCTCTGAGTTATGTGTATTATAAAAATAGTTCAAATAAGTATTTTAAAAGCAATGGCATAAATTTGATTTAAAATACAATTTTAAAATTAAAATTAATACAAAAATGGAATCCAAATGTGTGACTGAAGGAGAGTAATATACACATCTATATATGTGACGGATCATGTACATGCATAATAATACGCATAGAAATATTTGAATTATTTATTTTTTATATTTACATCCTGTGTATTAGTTTTATACACACCCAGCAAGGCCATCCACGTGTCTCGCATTATTTGCCAGTGCTTTGTAAATATAGATGTAGTAAAAATTGTTTATTGCCTATTTCAAAATTACTTAGCCTGCTAGTCTATTTCATCTTAAAAAACATATAAAAACCGACTTTCAATACCCTCACCAATCTCCTGCTTTCTCTCGGGTGTATCTCTCCGTTGGATCATGAGTATTTTACTTAAAATAATTCTCTTAAATCAACATGACAGAGATGTTTCCATTCTCCCAAAAGCTTTAGTCCTCTTTTTATTTATTTTATTTGTTTTTTTGTTTACTGTGTGTTTTGGATTTGGGGAGGGTTCTCTGATATTTTGTGGTTTTTTCCCCCTACCAGGTTTGACCTTGTTAACTTTCCCTCAGGTGGCCCTTCAAGAACCTTTTCTAAATGCTCAAACAAACAAGAGTAAAAATGTCAGCTGCCACGGTCTGCAAGACAAAGAGGCCAGGAGGGTGGGAAACAGCCTCACAGCAGGCAGCAGAGATCAGTAAGCAGAGCCAGGCAGAGAGCAGAGAAGAGCATTTTATTTCAACAGGTGCAAAAGAGTTCTGAACAACCCAACTTCCCTCACACTTTATATTTATCAAGTGCTGTGCTGTTTTGGCTGTCATTGCAGCAAATTTCTCTAAGGTCAGAGTCAAACTATCAGGAAAATCAATAGAGCAGAGAGACAGGAAAGCACGTTTATAAATATGATACTTTGAACAACCAAATTATTTACAATATCCTGTCTTATCCTGTGCTCACTGATGATTTGCTCTCTCTAAAACTCAGGAACTTTGCCTCAAAAACATAATCCAAACAGGTTCAGCTAGGTGGGTACTGTGATACTACATGGTTAGAATAATTATTAAACAACTTCAGAGTTATTCAGGGCACTGACCCGAAAAAGTCATAACAAAATAATCAGTATTTCCATGGTAAATTAAGAAGAGGTCCTAGAATTTCCCCTACATGTATCTCTTCTTGAAATCTTCAAGATTGATAGTTATTTAAAGTAGCATTAGGGATTTGGAGGATTTCTATAATTCTTTGAATAACAGGAAGAGTGTGGAGGGTGCTTTGATTTTTCTAGACTTCCTCATGGAATT
>RJWJ010033926.1:0-17567 GCA_004363605.1 Indri indri | reverse complement strand
GTTTTTTCCCAAATTAGTGTTGAGAAAAAGGAAGCAAGCAGGTTCTGCCCAGATGCCTGATTTCTAGTCAGCATGCTGCCTGAGTCCCTGGTTGAACACATTTCAGCCATCCTGTGCCTGAGGAGAAAAACACCACTCCTGGCTCACGTCGCTATGGTAACTGATACTCAGCAGGCAGTTGCAGTTTCATTTAACATAACTGGCTTTTAGAACTTGCAGGGAAAGTGTGCTTTCATACAAGAGAAAAGGGAAGATGAGCGATTTAATTAATGGGTCTCAATTTAACATAAGGATACAGGTCACTTCCACTGTTTGACCGTATAGGGTCTAGCTCCACTTTATAGCTGTATCAGATCTAAGGCATCAAAGGACAGAATATTTCTCTCATCATATACGAAGTGCAAAGAGTGGGCAGAAGAGAAGAAACAGGTTGTATTGGACCCTTTGCAAAAGGTTTTTCACTTTATAAAACCATCTCGGCTTGAGAGTGTATAGAAGAATTGCTTTCTCTTCTCTCATCCACAAAGGAGGCCTGAGAGATGGGTTGCTAGGCAACCTCACACCGAAGACTGGGGCACTTTGAAATTAACATAGCTGACCTCCCCATCATCTCTGCAGCTCTGCTATTCAAAACGATTTTATGAGGCCGTAGGACTGGAGAAAATAGATATAAAATGTAAATATAAAAATAAAGAATAAAGGAAATAAATCTAACTTTTTCAAGCAAAGACCAAGATTCACTCAATGAAAAAAGCCAGCAATTGGAAAGGGCAGGTTTAGGGAAAAAATAGTGTTGGTTGCTATAAACTGGAAACTTGTATTTTGAATAATATAGCAAGAAAATTTTCCTCATTATTCTTTCAGAGAGGTTTACAGCTGTCATGTAAACTATCACAGCAATGGGTCTGAAAATATCTAAGTTCAAACAAAAAAAAAATCAGTTTGTAATAATGCAGATCTACTACCTATTTTTAACAAAAAGCCCAAACTCTTGTTCCTCACCATATGATGGTTTGTGTAAGTTCCAGAGTCTCCTACTCTCCTTTCTGCCACTACATCGTTAATATGGTTGTTATGGGAAGGGATGGCATTTATTCTGCAAGCAGATGAATATCTGGAAAGAAACTGCAAAGCTAGGCTAGGAAGCAGAGTGCATACTCTGATCATCAGTAAATTATTTAGTTTGAATTTTTAAATACTTCATGCCACTGGGAAATGGTTATGGTAACATTTTAAAATAGATTGTTAAATTTATCAACATGAAATTAAAAATCAACCAAAGTTGGTAGGCTTGTAGGAGGTGGGAGACTGTGAACAAATCCTGAACTCTTTTTTGTAGGTTTGGTTTTTGTTATGGGTGTTTGGGTGAAGCAATTCTGAAACCATTTTTGGTGGATTATAAGGTCGAAGAGATGAATAAATAGGTTGAGGTTATTAGGAGCCGGGGTTTCTCTGTGGAAGGAGAGTCATACAAATAAAAAC
This sequence comes from Indri indri, assembly GCA_004363605.1. Classification (NCBI taxonomy): domain Eukaryota; kingdom Metazoa; phylum Chordata; class Mammalia; order Primates; family Indriidae; genus Indri; species Indri indri. The sequence goes on along the minus strand of RJWJ010033926.1, from coordinate 16,085 downwards.
TGGAGGACAGCAAGAAGGAGTTCTATGGGGATGAATTGGAATGGGAGAGGAATGGTGTAATTTTGTGATTTCTAAAATGTCAGTATGTGTGTGTGCATGCATATGTGCAAATGTGTGTATGAACATATGTATGCATGTATATGTATATATATACATGTGTGTTTTCTATCTGCTGAAAGGGCCTAGAAGCAATTATGCTCTTGTAGCAATAAGCAGACTAAGTACTTAGATTTTTTTATTTAGAGAGAGGAGTCTTGCTATGTTGCCCAGGCTGGAGTACAGTGGCTATTCATAGGCACCATCATAGCAGACTACAGCCTGGAAATCCTGGGCTTATGTGATCCTCTTGCCTCAGTCTCCCAAGTAGCTGGGACCACTTGTCAGGCCCGTGCCCTGCAGCACTCAGATCCATTCCCCAGTAAAGGAAATCAGGGCTCCTTGGAGAAATGGCTGATTCCAAGGCTGAGGCAGGGTAATTAGAAACTGAGCCTGGGACACTGGGACATCTTGTTATGCTAGAAAGTAAGGAAGTGATCAAAAAAAAAAAAAAAAAAGAATGATGGTGACAGGTCACAGGAACACAGACCCCAGCCTGAAGGAGCTCCTGCTGGCCAAATCTGAAACTATTTGAGCACCAAAAAAATTAAGGATATTAATGAATTATGAAATATTAAAAAATAGGTATTCACAAGACTGTATGATATTAAATAATGGATAAATGTAAAAAGTAAAAACAACAGCAATAAATAAGCAAGGGAGGGCCTCTTGCTGACAGTGAAATGCTGCGATGACTGCTGGGCCCACGTGGAGAAGGTGCTGACACCAGAATTCTGTCCTTCATAAACGTCACAGGGAATATAGGATCAGGCAAGAATGATGACAAATCTAGGGGACATTTTCTGAAGAGGAGCTGTACATATGATCCACAAGTGTCCCCTCACAGATTGGTTATTAGTTGCAAAGGAGAAATAACTAGGTAGTGGAGAAATTTGACTGAGTAATCAAAATTAATTCAGCAGCGAGGGCAGACGGGCATGCGGGCATGTGTGCTTCCAGATGTGACACCCTGAGGACACAACATCACTTACGTAGTATCGTGGGCGGTAATGTTTAGCTCAAACTGAGTCATGAGGAAATATCAGACAAACCCCAAATGAAGAACATTCTGCTCCAAAAAAGGGGGAGGGGAGAAGGACTATTCTTCAAAAATATCTATGTAGTAAAAGACAAGGCTACGGAAATGCTCCAGATTAAATATGACTAAAGAGACATAACAAGTAAATGCAATATCTGATTGCAGAGCAGATCCTGACTGGAGGGAAAAAAAGGACATCATTGGATCAAGTGGTGGTAAATGGTGGTAGATTGAAATATTGCATCCACGTTAAATTCACTGAAGTTGCTGACCGTACTTTGATTATATAAGGAGGATATCCCTATTCTTAGAAAATACATACCACTCAAGTATTCGGGGTGCATACAATGTTCGTAACCCACTTTTAGAATATTCAGAAAAAGCACTTTATATTACATATATGTGTGTATATGCGTGTGTAAACATATATATAAAAATTTGTATGTAGACACAGAAAACACAAACGATAAAGTGAATGGGGTAAAATATTAGTAATATTTTAATATGTATCATGGTATGTGGGTACTCTTTGCACTCTTTATGCATGCAACTTTCTGTAAGTTTGAAATGATTTTCCAATGAAAAGTTTTTTAAAAAAGAAAATTTGTTTTCTTTTTGTAGAAACATAATTTTTATTGAGACCAGAATAATGAATATTTGGCATTTTAAGAACTCTATGAGAACAACAGCCTAACACATACAATAGGATATCACATTTTATAAGCAGTAGTAGATTTATGTGTTTAACTAAAGAAGTGACATCGTGATCCAGATGTGTCTTGTTTGTCCCGTTTCTTCACTGGCCGCTGTGCGGTGTGTGTTCAATCATATGAACTTTGCTCTCGGGATTTCTCAAAATCCTGGACTTCCCCCTACCTCTATAATCTTCCTCAAACTATCCACTGCAATAGTGACTTAGGGCAAGGTGAGAAACTGGATAAAAAAATTCTTCAAGAAATTATATGTTAGGGAGTAGTTTTCATTTTCATTTATTGACTAGAGCAACTCCAAATATTGAACTTAAACTGTATGAAAAGAACGTTTTCCATAAGTGCTTTAGCAGTTCAGTGCATTTTTTCCTCCAAAGTTCTTTTAAGCTTAGTGTATTTTTCAAAGAAAGTTTGATCTCTAGCTGTGAAACAGGACCAATTACCCTGAGTCATTATAAGTGAGGATACTACTGAATACTTCGCAGCTCTGTTCTTCATGCTCCAAGTGTTTTTTAAGGTTCTTACATCATTTACCCGTTAAAAATAAAACTAGGCTGCCTTTAGCGGAAACGGAAATAGTAATTACCTTCTTAAAATACCCTTATGTTTTTTTAAAAAACAGGGTTTCTTTTACATTGCCAAAAGAATTTGTTTGAAGACAGATAAAAATAACATACATACTATTTGAAAACAGCCTGGTTTAAAGATTGCCATTGATTCTAAGGTTATACCACTCGGAAGGAAGACATTTAGAACTTGCTCATTACTCAGCTTTCCTCATTTATGGGCTCAGACTGCTTTCGTGGGCATTGTGCCAGATTCATTGATGCACACAGGAAGGCAGATTGCAGAGTGAAACATTTTTCTAGAAAACATCTGGTTGTTAAGAAGAGTATTAAAAGGTGGGTAGCACATTTCTGTTCATAACTGTGATTTATTACGTTACAGTAAGTCCCCTCTAATCTGGCAGGCAGACTTCCAACAACCACAACCAGGAACCTGGAAATAAGTGAAAAATACCTCAGAGTCCAAGGAAAACAGAGGTCCAAGATCCCATGCATACGAAGCAGTGGTACTGCCCTTAGGTCAAAGTCTATTTTGTTATAGAACTATTAATGCCAATTATCATAAGGGCTCCTGAGGCCACCTTTATATGCAGCCCGTCTTTCTGTACTTCTTTTGTTTCTTCACTCCCCTTCCCAAAATCTTGCATCCCTCTTAAATCTAATTCTTCTAAACATCCCCTGGACTAGCCCCTTTCCCTACTCAGGTCTCCCCCTCTTCTCTTTCTTATACCTTCGATGTTTACTGGCTTTTCCCCACACATATTTCAGGATGCCCAAGCACCTCCTATCTTAAGAGATAAACAAACTTCTCATACCCCTTTGTGGGTATAAGCATACTTCACTCTCAGCCCTGTATCTAAACATTTTTCTATACTGTCTCTAATTTCTCTCCTTCCATTCACACAGCTACCACTAACCTACAAGAAAGCTGTGTTCACATTAGAAAAAGGCATCTTTTTCCTCCAAGAGGATGCAGTTGTAGGGTGCAGGACTTGGGAAGATTTCAGCCTCCACCTACTGTGTCCTCAGCTGGGTCACTCTGTGCAGTACACACACTGCGCAGCCACACCTGGTGGCCCTGTATGATTTAGGTTATTTCCACTGGCTTCTAATTTATTATATTTGGTAGGATCATCATTAAAACTGGTACTAGAATAATAGACTAAAAGTACAGAAAACTGGTTTTGCTCTCAATTCTTCCTGTAGTTGCAGGGCAGTGCTCTTCACACCTTTTGGCAAGACAAACTTTTTATATCCCCTCAGCAATTCCTACTTTCTATTACTACTGCTGTTACCACTCCTATTACCATTTTCTGGCAGAGTCTTTTTTTATCTTCCACTTCCTGAATATTTTCCTCTAACAGTTGAAGTAAATCAAATTACATTTTGTATTAACACTTCAGTGCACAGATAGTAATGACATTCATCGGGTGTCGGGCAGGTAGTGGGGAAGGGATGGGTATATACACACCTAATGGGTGCAGTGCGCACTGTCTGGGGGATGGACATGCTTGAAGCTCTGACTCGGGTGGGGCAAGGGCAATATATGTAACCTAAACATTTTTACCCCCATAATACACTGAAATAAAAAAAAAATTAAAAAAAAAACAGTAGTAAAGTGTGGGGATTAAGAGTTGAAAGGTCAGCTTTAGTTTTCTCTACTCATCCTTGCTCAGCAAAATAGCTTTAAATAGTCAGCAAAACGCAAGTTTGAGAAGGCTGTTCTCTAAAAAAACAAAAAACTTTTTAGAGTGAAATATATGTTCACGGCAGTTACATTTTACAATGGCAAATAAATAAAAATTCTCTGATATTTCATCACTTAGATATAACTGTTAACAATTGGGTTAGTTTCATCTAGTTTTCTGTGTATCTATTATCTATGCATCTATCTATATTTTTGAATATATTATTCAGTTACATTTTCCTCTTTTTCACTTACTTTGCGAGAATTTCAGCAGTTAAAAATCTTTTTAAAACGTTTAAACAAATAAACACAAAATAAATAAATCTTTAAAAATGGTTTTTGACAACTACGTAGTACTCCATTATTGGATAAATCTTAAATATCTGACCACTTCATGTCATGTTTGGATGTTTGGTGACAACCAAAACAGCCAAAAAAATTGGTGTTATAGTTTCGTAACTGCAAAACTTTGAGAAAATTTCTGAATATTTCTCGTGATAAATTTCTCTAAGTGGGATCACTTGGTCAAGGAACAGGGTCTTAATTGATACTGCCAAATTCCCTTCCGGAAGGCTGTACTACACTGCATTTCTACCAGCAGTGGATGAATGTGGTGATTTGCTTGCACCTTTGCCAACCTTGCATAAAAAAAAAAAGTGCTACTCTATCAGCATTGTTATATGAGCCTACTTTAAAGCTGTCCACTTGTCACCTCCAGTCCCAAAGTAGGAGAGCACCTGTGATTCTTAATCGGTCTTTCAGTTTTCAAAGTGATTCCATCATGTACTTGTAACCTAGTGCAAAGTTCAACCTAATTCCTCAGCTGTCCATGCATTAGACCTTTCCAGATCTGCTGTAGCTTCTTGACTTCTGAAGAAGAAAGTTATTTCATCGTACTAGTTGGATTAAGGTCAAAAGTGCACTAAATTTACAATTGTTTCCTTACCATGAGAGGGGGTGGCATCCAAATCACAGATCTATAGAAAATTCCTTCATTCCTGCTGTGCCCCTCCCCTCGCCATCCTGAGTGTAGTCCTCACACTTTCATTTAACAGGTCATGGGCCTTAGTTCCTTCAAATAGCAATTCAGAGCAGACTGGAATCACAACTGCCTAGTCTGAGTTCCGGCTTTCACAGATTTGTGATCTTGGCCATGTGACATACACCAATCCTTAGCAAAGAAGAGAAACATCAGAGGGTAGTAAGTGCTGCATAGAGAGTTTAGAAAGGGTGATAGGGTATAGAATGACAGAATGGCTACTTATGTTGTGGGCCTGGACACGGATATGGCCTCTCTCAGGAGGTCACGGATATGGCCTCTCTCGGGAGGTGATGATAAACCGGTACCCAACGAGAAGAGTGAGCAAGCCTAGAGAGCAGCTCAGAGGCAGGCAGCGGGGGTGAGGGACAGCAGAGCAGGGGGAGGATCCCAGATGGACGAGGGTGGGGCAGAAGGATGCGCAAGGTGGATGGAATGAGATGCTGTGTGGAGTCTAGCATGATGTTTGGTGGGTGGGGAGAGAGAAAAGGAGGGAGGGAGGGGAAGAAGAAGGAAAAGGAGGAGAAGGAAGAGAGGGAATGAACGAGAATCTCGATACTGTATGGGTGAGCTCTCCAGGGGACTTGTCTTTTTGTGTAGCTCTGGACTCCGTTTTCTCTTCTCAGTTGCAGTTATTACTCGGCCCCGTTCTGCTTCTAATAAGCAGAGCTACCATTTATTAAGAGCCTAAGTGAGTCATACTCATTATAGGTTTTATGTACATTCCCTCATTTAATCCTTACAACCTGAGGCAGGTTATTACCCTTTCATGCTTCTTTATGGATGAAAAAACTGAGGCTCAGAGAGAAAGATCGAACCATCTAGTAAGTGGTAGAGCCCAAACTTCAGTCCAGGCTGGTCTGATTTCAGACCCATGTTCTTGACTGCTACACTACCCTGCTCCTCAACTAGACTTCCCTTTGACAGTTTCTACATTTGTAGGAACTGTTTATTTCACTCAGTTCATCTTGTTTCTCATTACTTAGTTATCTCTGTGATAGAACACTTAGTTTCATCTGTTAGCTAGATGTAGAAAAGAGAATTTTTTCTTATAGACACATTCTCCCTTAGGCGTGGAAGGCTTCTTAATATAAAGGTGTGGGCTTTGAGGTTGTTTGGGCCAGTATGGAATCTAGATTCTGACACTCTTCTGGGACCTGGAGCAAATCATTTAGTTCAAGCCTCATCTTCCTCATCCAAATAGTAAGAATATTATTTCTTTGGGAAGTTGAGGGAGAATTAAAAGGCAGAAAGTAAGGAAAGTCTCTAGAATAACATCTAACAAATGGCAGATGCGAAAAAAATGGCTGCTTAAAAAACAAAAACAAAACCCTCATTTTACAGAAAGGAAAATGGATTTGGAAATGTCTTGCTAGGGGAACAGATGCTCTACTTTCTCTATCCAATTTCCATGATTCTAGCATCCCGTGATGCAGGTTCATTGGAACTGCTAAAGGCATTCTGTTAAGTGATTTCTGCCTTAGTCAGCTCTGGCTGCAATAACAAAATACCGTGAACTGGTTGGCTTATCAACAACAGAAATCTATTTCTCATAATTCTGGAGGCCAGAAATCTGAGATCGTGGTTCTAGCACGGCTGGATTCTGGTTAGGGTCCTCTTCCAAGCTGCAGATGACTGACATCTCATTGTATCCTCACATGGTGGAAAGAGCTAGATAACTCTCTGGGGTCCCCATTCATGAGGGCTTCATCCTCCTGACCTAATTACCTCTCAAAAGCCCCACCCCAAACACCATCATATCAGAGATTAGGATGTCAACATATGAATTTTGAGGGGACACAATATTCAGGTCATACAATGTCATTAACAATGTCCGTTCAGGCTGAAAGATATTTTTTCCCTTGAATTAGGAAAAAAGAGATAATTTTTCACAGTTCCAGATCTGTAAAACAGGGATAATAATACCTGTAGTATAGGGTTGTGAAGATAAAACGTACTAAGACATGTGAAACTATTTTAACAGATATGAAATGTTCTATAAATGCTATTATTAAACATTTTTATGTAGTGCCATAAATAAAAGATAGGTGAAAAAGAGGAATGATTGGAATTTTATAACATAATTGAAATTAAAAAGGATTTTGAAAAATTGGAGAAGTGATCAGAAACAAAAAAAAAGTAGCTCACAATAAAAAAGTGACATTCAAATAAAAGCAGCAAATGACTTTTAAAAACACCCTGTGTTCATTACAAATGCAAATAAAACTGAAGACAGTATTTATTGTATTTCTAAAGACATGTGAAAAAGATGTAGATGAGAATTTAAAAAAACAATGCTAAGGACTAGCTTATTAAGGGTGGGGAAAGCTGTGCCAGGGTGCGGTTAGGCCTAGTTGGGTAAACACTTGCTTTCACAGGGTGTGCACCGTGACTCCCTGCTGACCAAAAGTATTTTGTCACCCTTCTCCACCGGATGTTACAGTGTCTGAAATTACACCAAAAGATCTAGTCTTCTGGGCTAGGGTTAAATATTGTTATAAGGGTTTATATATTTAAACTGATTTCAGATCCTGTTTATTTCTTAAGATCACATTGGCACTGGAAGCAAGAAGAATGAGCTCAACAGAGGGAAGGGAAACTCACACTCTTTATATTTTTCCAAAAAAAGATTTTTCTAAGACAGTCACATTTTCTACAATATAGTACTGCCTGTTAACACAGAAGACTGCATGGGGAGCTCACCCTGATTTTGCAAAACTTACAATGTCTTCTTAGTTCCAACAGGAATATAAATCACATATTTATAAAATCTTTATTAAAATATATATTTAAAGTATATATTGTCTTTTTCATAGATTATTTACAAGGAGGTTTACTCAAATCTTCAAAACAACATAGAATATAAGAAAAAAAAATTTAACAGAGAACAATACATTTTAAATGTATTTCCTAAAATAAACAACTAATACTCCTCAGAAAAGATACAGGATATTTAATTACCTAGATTTTAACAAAATATTCCTTATAGAAAAGGGTTATACCCTTAACCACAGAGCCATCAAATCTGTACCTAATCAAGACAGTCAAACAGATCAGCTCTCACTCAATTTCTCCATTAGAAAATAGGGATTTGACAGAGCCCTTCTGTTTATGTACAGCAGCAGCCTCTGCTGGAGAAAGAAAGTATCTTCCAGAACGAAGCATCAGCTCAATCCTATTTTGAACTGGAAGAACTCAAAAGTTAGATTCCTTTCATTTCTCACTTAACCAACAAAGTTAAAATTATTTTCAAGGTCTTAAAGATGTGCGGGCCTTATCAAGTATATCTTTTCTGATTTTTGGATAAGATGGATGTGCTTCAAGAACCTGCAAAACAAGCAAACGAAAAACCCATAAGAACTTGTAATTAATTACTGAGAACTAGGGAGCTACAAAGCTTACTAAAAATGAGAATTATAGTTGAGATTTCTTTCTACTAATACTAGAAAAATTATAACATTTTTTAAATGTGACATCTTAAATGTAACATGACTCATTTATATTGATAGTTAATTTGATCAGAACAGCAGAATATGAGTAACACATGTGGAAAATATGCCAACTATAATTGCTTCCTTAATGAGTTGTAGAAAACAATTATGCTTCAATTTAAAATATTTTTGTTATTTAGCTATTCAGAATATCTAATAAACCTTTAGAGAGTGATATTTAACCAGGAGCACACATCAGATTTACCTGAAATGATTTTGAGACATATACATTTCTAGGTCTACTGAGTGTAGGAGTGGGAAGATATTAATAAAAAAAACAAAAAACAAAAAACAAAAAAACTCCATGAATGATTCTAATGTATTACCTTACATCAAAGTAGAATCTTGACCTTAATGAGAAATACTACTTTATAGGGAGCCTCAGTAATCAATAGCAACTACTGAGGACAAGTATTTACCACAATGATGCTGACACATAACTTTCTGGGATAAGGGGTATTGCAGAATTCTTTCCTAAGGAGCTTTCCCCGGGCTCTCTACAATGTTGAACATAATGCCTTATATGGAATATCAATGGGACAATGTATATATAAAGAAACTGCATTTGAGCTCAGGAGTTCGAGACCAGCCTGAGCACGAGTGAGACCCCGTCTCTACTAAAAATAGAAAGAAATCAGCTGGACAACTAAAAATATATAGAAAAAATTAGCTGGGCATGGTGGCGCATGCCTGTAGTCCCAGCTACTCGGGAGGCTGAGGTAGAAGGATCACTTGAGCCCAGGAGTTTGAGGTTGCTGTGAGCTAGGCTGATGCCACGGCACTCTAGCCCGGGCAACAGAGTGAGACTCTGTCTCAAAAAAAAAAAAAAAAAAAAAGAAACTGCAAATTCTAAAACTGTAGTTTAAATATATCTCATTTTCGCTGGGGATCATTTAGTCGGGGATGAATTACAGAATGTAATTAAATGACTTCCAAATTACGGAATCCCTTTTATCTCTAATTTATCAATCTGAATTTGCTAATAACCAGACTTAGACACATTCACAAGAACTTCTATTCGGGACAATTGCCTGAAGAATCTATACTATTTTCAAATATCTAACTTGAAGATCAAGTTTTATTTAATATGTTTCTCCCACTAGTCTTTAAGTTGACATAAACATTTTATTGTTGACCTTAAAGTAAAAACACATTTGATTTAGATAAACTTTATTATTTTCTAAATTTCGAACACTGATAATCTGTCTGGAATATATTTGATAAGTCATTTAACTAAAATACTATTCACACACATCTTCAGATTCTTAAAGTAGGGAATTGCACACCTGAAAAATTTTAAGAAATCTAAATTTGTTTACCTGGTGACATACGTCAATTGCATCCACATATTTTTTTGCTTTTAAGTAATTAAATGCCAGTTTGTATCCTGTTAAGAAAAAAAAAAATCCCATAATGATATAGTACTATTTATAAAGCACATTGCTACTATTGCTTTTTCTTGCCTCCTCCTTTGTTTGCTTACTCACTAGAGAACTTGCAAAGAAGGCTAGAGACTGACCTACTGCAGAGAGAAGTGATGTGATAACAGAAGGCAAGTGACATGAAGGAAGAGCAAATAGAAAAAGAAAAGGGGGCTGGAAAAAAGGACCACAGTGAATATACGGTTGGTTAGAAGACTGCCATTCCACAGGTGTGGTTTCTGGAACTTACTAGGAAAGTCTCATTTAATTCAGGTTATAGTAAAAACTCATCATAGGGCAGCAAATGACAACGCAGCTATCCATTTATGTAGTATAGATTTATTTAGCACTTAACACATCAGGCAAACTGATTCCTACAGTCATGAGGTTTACATTCTATTAGGAGAAAGAGAACACTATTTGATAATTGAATGAATAAATGAATAATTTTGCAACTGAGATAATGCTATGAAAGAAAGATTCAGGCCAAATGAGTTATAATAAAGAACCTGATTGGGGAGATGTCTGCAATCTGAAGGGTGAGGCACAAACTAGGCCCGGGTGGGAATCATGGATACGTTCAGGCAGAGGGAGCAGCGTGTGTCCAGGCCAGTGGCAGGACACATAAGGAACCAAGTCAACTCGGAATGCGTGGTGAGAAGACACAGCACGCAGGACAGCAACACAGATGTTCCACAGAAATGACCAGTAAGAATCATCACAATTACTGATATTGAAATGTCACACTTCAACTATTGATAATTAGAATGTTTTAAGACATTCATTAATGATTGTTGTTTTCCTGTAGAATGCTATAAACATGAGAAAACTAAAGAGGAGACCGGAAAAGTAAAAGTAATAGTAGCTGTATACTCAAGTAAACAAGATATAATACAATGTAAATTAATATATCATAATAAATATTTCATTTTACCTCTCAGAAATAAGGAAATAAGAGTGCTGCTCTTGAGCTCTAATAAAGTACCCAAACAAATTTTTTTAAATTGACAAATAATAATTATACATATTCATGGGGTACATAGTGATGTCAAACAAATATTTGAAAAGAATTACTAACATAATCAGATCATACTAAAACATATGTACCACATATGATGGCTCAGTTGACAACAGACCACATATATGATGGTGGTATCAAGATTATAATACTGTATTTTTAATGTACATTTTCTATGCTTCGATATGTTTAGATACACAAACAGTCCATAAAACACTGGAACTAGATGATGTTTCTAAGTGCTCAGGAGAAAAAAAAATGTCTCATGGTCAAATAATTGTGGGAAACGTGGCCTCTCTGTGACATCTGCCACAATATACATTAGTACCTGGACAACTTGATTTAATGCAATGTGTTCCTAACTTACCATTTTTGAAATAGCAGAAGGTGAAGGGAGACAAAGGGGCAGAATTAGACTAGATGTCCTCTAAGGTGACTGAGGAAAATTGTGGACCTCAGGAAATTATACTTAACTATTAGTAGCTAATAATTTATTATGAAAGGTTGACAATGAAAGTTGGCTCTTAATGTATATTTTGTTCTAAAAAAATCAAATGTATTTAAATGAAGACTTACAAATAAAATACAATTTTCCTCTGAACACTTAATTAAAGAGTCTCATTTGCTAAACTCACCGACTGCTGGATTCATCTGATTGCCATGTTTCCATGCCATCTCATAGTTTAAGGCGGCATCTGTATATGCTTGCTCTTTTTCCATAATGTATCCCATATATTCATAAGCTTTGCAGCAAGACTGAAAAAAAAAAAGGAAGATGTATCAACAGACTACACTTGATACTACTAAGATTTTATGGGATGTTTATGACAATAGAGGTCAATCATACTAACCCATTCAAATGGCACATAAAACAATGGTTTCCCACTTTGGCGATGCAATCAAATTATTTGTAGAACTTAATGATTCTGATGCCAAATCTTTATCTCAAATCTACAGAATCAGATTTTATTTCTTTACATAATCAGAAATACACATCAGATCATGTATATTAACACATACACAGGCACACTATTATGAATAATTTCAGCACACACAAATACAGAAATAGGAGTATAATGAATTCCATGAACTCATATCTTATCTTCAACAATTAAGTCATGACTAATACTGTTTCATCTGTACTCCACACACCTGTCCTTCTATATTAATAGAAAACAATCCTCAGATATGGTATCATTTCATCCATAAATATGTTAGTATGTATCTCTAAAAGACAGACTTTGTTTAACTATAATCACACTTTATCACACCTAAAATGTAACAATTCCTTAATAGCAACAAATATCCTGTCATTATTCGAATTTCACATGGTCTCTCACTCACTCTACCTGTATCTATATATATATATTTTTTAGTTTGTTAGAACGAAGATCCAAATAAGGCCCACACATTGTGATTGGTTGAAATGTCCCCCAAGTCTCTTTTTGATCCAAAAGGTTTCTGCTCTGGATTTCTTTTTTCTTGAAATTAAACATAGTAGAAACAGAATATCCTAGAGTTTCTCACAATCCAGTTCAGGTGACTGCGTCCTTGTAGTGTTTATATAGTCCTATGTCACTGATATTTCCCCCAAACTGTAATTATCTGGAGGTTTGGATTTGATTTTGATTTGAGGGAAGAGGGGTGGATCTGCTTAATTGATCAGTGCCCTGATGAGCCATATGGAAGCTTGAGGCAGAAGGAAAAATGCATAATCCTGGATGCATGTTTTAATGTATTTTTTAACTGCAAGTTTTTCTTACACATTAATTTAAAAATATTGAAGAACTGAAAAGTAGGTATATTAAAACACATTATTTTAAGATTGAATATTTTATTTATACCTACATCAAATTTCTTATAATTTTATTTTCTTACTTTAATGGAAAAAATTTTATCAATAATATTTTTATGAAAACCATTAACCATTTAAAAAACATATAAAAATATGGATATAGAGACAACATTTTCCCTTTTGATTCAGGCTACAAAATAGCTTGGCACAACACAGTCAGACCCTGCCTATTTAACATTTTGATATTTTAATTTTTTTCATTTCTTTTGATTTAAAAAATATTTCATTAAATTATTATTTATCTTGATGACTACATATTTCACTTGTCACACCCCAGCCTTGGCCCTCTCACAGATGGTATGTTCTTCCTGCAGGAAGCAAAGAATGTCTCCTTCTCCCTCTTTTTGTGATGTTATACCCATACATAAATTTATTAAGGTTGAAAAATGGTGATATTCTATTAGTCTTTGTTCATTTATTGGCTGAAAAATATCTATAATGAGAAATGTCTCCTTATCTATTATTCAGTTACCTAATAGTATAGTTTGTAGAGAAAAGGCAGGATAAATGCTTAATTCTTTCCCTTTATTTGCCAGCTTTAGAAATAATAGTCGGTTTATTAGCATACTGCAGTGGTGACCAGTTAGGTTTTTTTCTTTTTTGGATCTTTGTGAAGTCATAGATTTAAATAGATTTGATATGTTTCAATCTATTGCAGTTGTCATTATTACTGATACTTAAGAGTCCCAACTTTGGCTCCTGGGAGTGTCTTAAAGTTGGCTTCTAAGACCCTGACACAACTCTAATCATCTTCGATAGCTTCTTTGTCATCTAGTATGACAAGATGGTCTAGTGTCATCTTGTACATTTCCTGCCCCAGATCTGGATAGTTTCCATTTTTTTTAATTGAATAATTCAAGGTTCCTAAGCTTTAGTTACTACATCTCATGCTTCCAATATCAACAATGTCTAACCAGCAGGGCTGAACAAAGTCTCTAAAGCAGCAATCATGTTCCACCACGCAATGTATTGCTGTCAGCATTCTGGCAAACTGAAATTCTGTGTGCATCAAAACCTTAATTCTCATGCAATCTTGGTTAATCCCAGACTAGACATATAAGGATCAACTAACTGTTCAGCAATTCGGATTTTCAAAGCATATTAATGAGTATTCTCTGTTTTTCAAGGCCAATTTAACTTAAAAGTGATGTAACTGATCACTTAGAATAGTCTATAAATTGATAAATGGCTGGATCTTTTAGGTTTTTAAGTTTCTAAGAAAGCATCTTAATAGGATTAGATAGTCATAACTCCTCTTTGAAAAACAAATGATCCATTTGTAATCTGATTTGCTCAATGAGAATAAAACGGATTTACTGTGACTAAGATTTTGAAGTAATTGGTATGAATCTGTGAAGATAAGTATTGTAAAGTTTCAAGGTTGAGTGCAATTATTTCTCAACGAAAAGTAATGAAAATCTTAACTTGAAAATACTGTTACAGTAAAACATCTTTTTTTGGTGATTAAGCACCAAAAAGCCTTAAATTCTAAGGACTCTGAGATTTTCAATTTTATATCTAAAGAAAAGGAAGGACTTTTTTATTAAACATATCAAATTAAAAGCTGAAAAGACTTTCCCTCACAAAATATATCATGCACAGTGGGTTCCAATAATGTGGAAATGACACGCAGCTGCAGTAAATGCATCGAGAGCATTTCTCAATAGGAGGGGCAGACATCCACAATTAATGTTGTTCTGCAATTTTCATTAGTTCTGGGATGAGATGGATAATCACAGGCAAACACTTGACATTCCAAAAACACATTCCATTAAGTAGGGCATCACTACGGCTGAAACTAGAAACTGCATAAATCTTCCTCTTTTTTTAGTTTCAAAGGCAAATGGCTTCTTGCTTATTGTTAATGTTTCTTTCCTGATTGTGGTAAAAATAAACATTTAATTTTCAAAAAACACACAGGAATGCTTTGAAATGGACCAACACCCTATAATACCTATTATACAAAGCTTATGCAACAAAAGTTAACAATTATTTTTTCCTCTTCAATCGCTTACTCTATTATGACGCAGGCACCGTTTTAACAGCTCTTCTGCCATGTCATATTTTGCTGATTGAATATAAATATCAGCAAGTAGCAGCCAACTCTTCTCAAACTCCTCAGCATCAATAGGATTCCAATTCATTTTTGCAATCCGCTTCAGCTGGTTTCTGGCTCTTGGAGTCTGTTTCAAGATCATATACGCTGTTGCCATTCCCAAGAGTGCTGGGATATGATCCTTCTGTAAGAAAATAAAACTTTAGACCACTAGATACACAAATATACACGCCTTCTGTTTAAAAGAAAAAACTTGGAAAGTAGAAAATGCTACATCATATAAGAACTAGTCTGTGGATTCTCTTTTTAGCTCTATCACAGATAACTCTGATTATACCCATTATCTAACATATCAAGTGACCTCAAGCTACCATGAAGAAACTTGGTCAGGCACAGTGTGGTCAAGATAATTCAAGATGATGGCAACTATTTAGATGCCCTAACTACACAATTCCAATAATTAGTGGGAATCCATCTTCAATGGGATTGAAACAGCCACATATTAGTTTTGTATAGAAACAGAAATAAAATGCATTTTCAGTAAAATCCTTATTGAGCAGTTTGTATTTCAGATTTAACATTTGGCTCCTTAGTTCTTTCACCTGTCAAAGAGGAACAGTGATTTATCTGCAAACGACAATTGTTATCCATACTAACTCCTACTGATCTTTTTTTCCTCCCTTCTCCTTTTTTTCAAAAACCTCTTCTCGCAATAAATTATGTATAATACAGTGTTATAGATAAGGCATAGAAATAATTAATCGCTTGGAAATTACAGAAAATAAACTCATGCCTTAAAATATGCTTTTAGATTTGGAGTCTGCAGTTCCCTGAAAGGGTTTATAAAGCATGATATTCCTTTAGATAGAGTTCAAAGACAGACTATGTCACTGTGTGAAACCAACAGGTTAATAACAAGTGGTATAAGATGGATGTCATTAGCAATCTATTCAGAAAACTAACTTACATAAGCGATAATATGTATAGCCCTGATTAAGCTAGGGTGCTTTTTAAATTTCAGCAGAGAGATTATGATACTTTTATAAAGAGGCAGTCCTCAGCTTAAAATACAAATAAAAGGTGAGGAACTGTGACTTAGAAATTGTA
>RJWJ010033925.1:0-17575 GCA_004363605.1 Indri indri | reverse complement strand
ATTCTGTAGGTTGTCTGTTTGCTCTTGTGACAGTTTCTTTGGCTGTGAAGAAGCTTTTTAATTTGATCAGGTCCCATTTATTTATTTTTGTTGTTGTTGTGATTGCCTTTGGGGTCTTCTTCATAAATTCTTTGCCTAGGCCAATGTCTAGAAGAGTATTTCCAACATCTTCCTCTAGAATTCTAATAGTTTCACTCCTTAGGTTTAAATCTGTTACCCAGCGTGAGCTGATTTTTGTGAGAGGTGAAAGGTGCGGATCCTGATTCAGTCTTCTACATGTGGCTATCCAGTTTTCCCAGCTCCATTTATTGAATAAGGATTCTTTTCCCCAGTGTATGTTTTTGTCTGCTTTGTCAAAGATTAGGTGGCTATATGAGCATGGTTTCATATCTGGGTTCTCAGTTCTGTTCCACTGGTCAATGGCTCTATTTTTGTGCCAGTACCAAGCTGTTTTGATTACTACAGCCTTATAATAAAGTTTGAAGTCTGGTAAGTTGATACTTCCCATTTTGTTTTTATTGCCTAGAATTGTTTTTGCTATGCGGGGTCTTCTCTGGTTCTATATGAAGTGTAAAATTATTTTTTCTACAGCTATACATGTTTTATAAACAACAAAACTAAGGAACAGAGCAATTTAAGTTACTTGATCAAGATCACAGAGCTAATAAGTATGAGAGCAAAATCCAGGGAGTTGAATCTCATCTGATAGTCAGTGCCTCATACTTAAACTATGTGATACCATGTCTGTTAAAACAGATCATTTTATTTAGAATATTTTCAAAGGTGGTCAGAAGCAAAGCATGATTGTAACATCATTCATATGTCTCATCTAAATCTCAGATGTTAGTATCAAAACAATAATGATTGCTTGGTGGTTTTTCAATTTCAAGAAAGAAAAACTCTGAGTGGAGGTTCTTCCAGGTTCTTGGTGAGCATTGGGAGAAAAGAATTTCAAGATGCACCATGTAAGCCAAGCAAGCAGTTTTTTTTTTTTTTATTGAAAGCAAAAGTACATTCTATCAAAGAAAGAGAGCAGGCAGGCTCAAAAAGAGCAGCTGCCCCAGGGGAAGTGGTTTTAGATCTTTTGTAGTCTTACTAATTGAGCGGAGGAATATTCAAGGCTAAGGCATTGGCTTTGACTAAGAATTTGGGTAGTAATTCCTAGAATTGGGTTCCCTCCCATTTTCATACTTTATATGGTTGTCTCAGAACTGTCATGATGATTTCAAGGGCAGAGAAATTTTAAAACCACAATGTAAATGATATTATAATTAGCCAAAGTTCATGTAAGGTGACAGAGATAGCTGACAAGCTGGTTGAAGCTGGATCTTTTTTTTTTTTTTTTTTTTGAGACAGAGTCTCACCCTGTTGCCTGGGCTAGAGTGCCGTGGCATCGGCCTAGCTCACAGCAACCTCAAACTCCTGGGCTCAATCATGCAATCCTCTTGCTTCAGCCTCCCAAGTAACTGGGACTACAGGCATGCGCCACCATGCCTGGCTAATTTTTTCTATATATTTTTAGTTGTCCAGCCAATTTCTTTCTATTTTTTAAGTAGAGACAGGGTCTCGCTCTTGCTCAGGCTGGTCTTGAGCTCCTGAGCTCAAACGATCCACCCACCTCAGCCTCCCAGAGTGGTAGAATTACAGGCGTGAGCCACCGTGCCCTGTGTGAAGTTGGTTCTTGCCTGTGGTTACCACCTCCTTTAGTTAGCTTCTGCCTGAGGGTTGTTTACTTTAACACCTGTACTCAATCTGCAACACCCCCCCCATCCTGTTTGAGTCCTGTCTCCTATTCTAACCGAAGGATATTAAACAACTTTAGAAAAGTAATATAGATCACAGCTTGTCTAAACTTAGGAAGCTTCAGAGGATGATGTTGTGAGCCTCAACTTAATAGGAATTCCAAGGATATGAGATGAAATGGAGAAGAGGAAATCATCAAAGGTGAAACACAAGAAAAATTCCAAGAGCCAAAGAAAACATATTCACTAAATTTCCAGCAAAAAAATTTTAAAAAGATTCACACCAAGAACACTGGAGAGAAGATACTAAAAGTATCCGGAGGAAAAAGCTGTGTTACTCTAAAGGATCAGGAGTTGAAATGGCATTGGACTTCTCAATAGCATGACTGGAAGCCAAAACCCCTACTGCCACCAAAAAAACCCCCCAAAAATGCAAAAAAACCACAAACTTAAAATATATTGAGTAAAATTGTTTTAAGTTAATTTCTTAACCAGTCAAGTAATAATACAAGAATTCAATAACAAGTAACTACTCAAGCACCCTTTCTCCAGAAGCTATTAGAGAATATTATTTGCTGAAATGATGCTGTAAATCAAGGAGGAGGAAAACAAAAAAAAATAATGATGGAAGTCAGATTATGGCAGCCATGAAATAGGGCTGGAGTGCAGCCAGCTCATGTTTGCTAGAGGAGGCCAGAGGACCACAGAATAGAAGGGAGGCACAGAGGAATAAATATTGATAGGCATCTGTCAGATCTGTTGGAGCATGGAAACATTTAGCCATGAGTCTATGAAACCTAATGAAAAAAAACAAAAAAACCAAGGTAATTAACTCTAGGAAAAATAATGATTACGTGATAAAATATACATAACCATATACCATCTACTATACCATCTCACTCAGCACTGAAAAATAATCACATCACATTACATCATAATAATATAAACATTGATTACTATTTAACCAAATAATGATCTGGGTCCACATTCCCTTATCCTATGTTCTGAAATCCAAAAATCTCTGAAAAGCGCAAGATTTTTGTAAGTTTGTAGCAGCGTGATTTGATGGCAAAACCTGACCCGAACTGACATGAGTCTATTTGTATTCTTCATTTATTCTACTTGGTATCAATATTCATATGTTTTGTTGCAGAAATATAATGTGTTTCATTATGGAGTGATGCTTCATATCCCACTGGGGGCCTTAAGTAATCCATGGTGTATGATCGTATTAACTTTCTAAAGTCCTCCAGATTCTGAGTTTTGAAATGCATCTGGCCCCAAGGGTTTGGATAAGAGACTGAGGACCCATATAAATTAATTGGGAGGAAGGGGGTGGGGAGGGTACATCAAGAAAGGAAGGAGCTTCTATGTGGGACAACTAGATTCTCAAGCAGACAGTGACAAGAATAGCAATATAATAATTTTAATAGAAATATATAGGTAAATAATAGAAGAAACAACAAATAGAGTTGCAAGCGGTTGCCTGACAATAGGAAGAGGTGTGGCAGCAGGCTGCTATTTTTCACTATAAGCCTTTTTATTGTTATTTGATGTTTTAAATTATGTCTTATTTTGATAGAAAATAAAAATAATTAGTAAACAAATCAATCACCCTTCCCTCAGGAACATAGGCTAGAAAGCTGATAAAATCAGTATTCATTTCCTCTTGCCAAGTTAAAGATACATAGCCTGGTATAAAATGTCATACCCATTTCAAATATCTGGGGGAAAAAGATACTCAGATATTAAGTCTAAATATACAGATTAGGAGAGGCTCAATAGACGCATGTTAATCATCACACAAAAGCATCCAACCATCTGAACAAAATCAGGAGGAAAGAATCCATAACAATTGTTGCGGATATTGAGGAGGTTATCCAAGCCACTTTGTTCCTTCACTTTCATCCCCCACAGTTTAATTTTATCACATGCACACAAGGTTTCCAAGATCATCCTGAGCTGTTTTATAGCAAGATTGCTAATGAAGTTCTTGACATTAGGTATATTTTCCATGAGCTTACTTACTTATTTTTCCACAAATTTTCTAGTGCCTATTTCTGAATTTTGAAGCATGTAAGAAGTTATAGACAAACTTTAAACTTCATGTATATGCATGTTGGTGTGTATGAAGTGCACTCTTCATTGGGTATCAGGTAGGGAGCCACAAGGTTGGCAATTTAAGGTAAATAAAATTGGGGTAAGGAGCTGAAATTCTCATGAGAGATGCAACTTTAAAAATTGGCCAGCTACCTTCAATGTGTTAATTGACAATGTGCTGTTGGAATGTGTCTCCTCTCTGCAGTGAAAAATGGCAAGTTGGTGTGTGTGCAGGAGATCTGAGTGTAAGCTTCAGTGTCACAGAGAATAGGTTCAAATCTCTGCCCTATCACTTCGTAGATGTGTGTTCTTGCCAAGTTACTTTCCATCACTGAGTCTCAGTTTTCTCTATGCAAAATGGGGATCATAATAATGTCTCTCACTAACCCAGGTCTCAATCTTGCACTATTGACGTTTGGGACTAGACAATTCTTTGATACAGGGGACTGTCCTGTGCACTGAAGGATGTTTTGCAGCATCCTTGCCTTCTATCCACTGGATACCAGTACCCCACCCTGCACTGCTACTGTGACAACCAAAAATGTCTCCAGACATTGCCAAATGTCCCCCAGGGAAGGCTGCAAAATTACTGAGAACCTCAGTACTAACTCCCATGTAAACTGAAAGCCTTCATCATTCAGGCTTTGTAAGGATTTCTCAGAATAATTTATTCAAATTGCTTAGCAGACACAGTCACTTGGTAAGTACAAAAAGCATATTAGATTTGATATTATCTCAACTATGTGTAGTGATCACAGGGAAGGAGAGAAATACAGTAGGAAAGAATATGTCAGAAAGAACAAGCAGACCCAAGGGAGTTTCTCACATTCTAGAAAGCCAACATTTGAATGGGCTTTAGAGATTATGTATAATAATATGTCATCAGAGGGATGAAGAAAGCAAAGCCAGAGGTCAAATGTTATCCCAAGTTTGTTAAAGAAGAAAGTGCTAGAAGGAGGACAAAAACGCATAACTTGACCTGGCCTTCTCTACCATATTGAATAATATGCAGCACACATGGTGTTCTTATGGTTGGAAACTAGCTAATTTGTTATGGAAGAATAAGATAAGAAAATCAAATAATTGCATATAATAGAAATGCTCTCTCTTCTCTGTATAGAATCAAACATTAGGGAAAGAAGGTGGCAAACTTTTACAGAGAAGTTAGCCTGTTTTTTAAACCAGGAAATGGCCAACTTACCATTTGATTTTAGCCATTTTTTGGAATGAAGGTAACTCTCCAGCATCCTTTCATTGAACAGCATGTATCCCATTGGTTCGGAAATGATCACATCTACAGCCTCAGGAAGTGAGATTTCTTCAATTTTTCCTGGCAAAACAATGATCTTGTCTGAAAGGTGGTTATTTTTCACTAGCACCTGAAAAAGATAAAATGGGGTACCAGTACTGGTGTTATTCAGAATCTTATGAAAAATCAGTTTTATAGGGTTGAGAATGTGATAGGAAGGAGAAAGAAATAACATTTGTTTCTAGAAACAATTCTAAAGAAAAATAACTTATTTTTCTTAATGCACAAAAAGTACAGGTTTAACATAGGTAATTTAGAGTAATACACAGATAAACAAAACACTTAAAATCTTACTACACAGAAATAATAACTATTAATATTTTGATGTATACTCTTCCAGACTCTTTACACGAACATATACATACATGTGTATTTATGTGAGTGTGTGTGGTGTATGTGTGTATATACATGCACAATTACATTTAGGGGGCTTGTTTATTTTATTAATAACTTCAGCTTATTTCCCATTGTTCTATCTGCAATACCAATGCCAAACAACTCTGTACAATAATCTCCCACAAATTAATGATCTTGATCCTTATTAAATTATCCCTGGCCTTTCGATTTCAAAAATCAATAATACCATGTTTACTAACCTTTCTTTAGTAGTACATTTTTATACTCATGTATTCATTTTCCTTGATGTCCTCTATATTCTATTTAATAACTTTGAACTATTATAAGAGGGACTCTGAAGAGAAATACATTTATTCTATTTCTAGTGTATTTCTTCTTAATGCCAATATGACAAGGTGATTGAATTATTACATTTATGTCTCTGTATTGTCTGAAAAAAATATTTCCTAATAAACATTTGCACCAGCATAAATATATATAGCATATTCCTTTTTTTTTTTTTCGTCAAAGCTGCAAGAGGCTTTTTATTTATTTTTATTTTTTTATTTTTTTACTTCAGGGTATTATGAGGGTACAAACATTATGGTTACACTTTATGTCTTTGCCTCACCCAAGCGAGAGTTAAAGGCATGCCCTTCCCTCCTACAATGCTCCCCGTGTCCTTTAGTTGCAGGTTTGCCTGCCCCCCCATCTCCCTAATTCCTGGAGAGTATTACTGCCATGTGATCACCCTTGTGTTGATCAGTTAGTACGAATTTGATGGCGAGTACAAGGGTAGCCCATTCTTCCGATCTTGTGGCATATTCCTTTTGAAATTATTCTCCCCGAGACTTTTAGATCTTTGTTCATGGTATTCATATCTGGTCAGAGTCCTTCCATTTGTATTTTTGTAGCTTGATTCCTTTCCTCATCCTAAATGCAATGTACTGTGCATTTGTCATGATTCAGTTGCACCATCCAGATTCTGACGACTTCTCCAAATGGCTAGGGTATCTTTTCCATTTAATCCTGTCTCCTAGGGTGCTGCTTACCAATGCATGCCCTATAAGCTTACTAAATCTCTTTTTTAGTTAACTTTATTTTTTGAAAGCAAGTAATCTCTGATCTAAGGAAGAATAATAAAGAAAACTATTTTAACATGTCATCCATTATCAACATTCATCCATGCACAAGGACTCTTCGAATTCCATCCTGTCATCGTTCCACTCACAGAAGTCAATCCATTGGCCTTTTATGGAGACAAGGCCTAAAGGTTCAAGATTTTGGTGTCTTGCTTTTCTTTCCACATTCTCTTCCCAGGACAGTCAATCCATTTGCACAGCTCTAACTCTGGCTCCATTGTGAATGGCTGTCCAAACTCTATCTTTAGGTTTGCTCTCTCACCTGAATTTCAACAGTCACCTGGGCATTTCCACTAACATGCTTTGTTATCTCCTCAATATCAACAAGTAAACGGCCAAACTTTGCTTCTCAACAACTAATTATCCTTCTAATTTTGCCTTTAAAAATCTTTGTAAAATATTGTTTTTCCTGATCCTGTTTTAGTCACTAACACTACAATCCTCAATGTCTTGGCAGAATACTTAGATCCCACAGATAATTAGTCATATTTTCTTATTTCTACCTTTCAGATATGTCTCATTTCCATCTTTTCCTTTCTGCCTACATCAGCTATCCAGCTCCTATTAGTTTCAAATGTGGAATTTAAATTTTATATAATGAAAATAATAATAGCAGTGACTACTTTATAGGTTTGGTTGAGGATAAAACAAAATAAAACATATTAAGAGCCACTGTACCTGGCCTACAATAGTATATTAATGCAATTAAGTCTGGGGATATACTTCCCACTGTTTCCTTCAAAGTTAAAGGGTATGGAAATTTTAAGTGTTTCTGATACACACTGGCCCACTGCCTGCCAGAATGGTGGTTCACTTTCTAAATTTCAAGCCCTTTCTAAATTCTGTTTATGAGGTCTGGGGTTGTCCAGATAACCTCTGTATATAAACCTGTCTCTTTCCACAGACTCATCAATATGGAATGGGATGTTGGAAGGGAAGATTTCCTCTATAAGGTTTGCTGGAGGGATCAATATGACGGGAGATTTCGGTGAGTGTGAGGCAGGCCTTATATACAGAATTGATAAAGAATATTCTAGACTCTTGAACCCACAGGGAGATCAGAGATATCATGTTTCAAAGAGAGGATTTTATGAGCTGTAAGAAGTGCAATTACTGGTAAAGGTGGTCATACCACATGCCTGGAAGTGAGTAAATAGGCCTGCCAGCAGGTCATTGCATCTTATGATTTCATCTGTCTTTGATCAGTTTTGAAGAGCACTAGATCAGGAATATGAAGATATGGATTCTAGTTCTACTTTTATCACCAAAGAGCTATGTGACCTGGGGGAAGTCACTTAAACTCTCCAAATTTTTGTTTCCCTCCTTGCAAAATTAGGATTTAAAACTGGAGTTGTTTTAAGGCTCCTTCTACTTCTAACATTTTATGATTAAAAGAAAGCAAATTTTCTCAAAGTATGTTCCAAGAGTCCTTGAATATAAGGGCTTCATGATTCAAATAGTATGGAATTTCTTTATTATACAGATCCCTTTTGCAAATTCATAGAGTCCATTAGCATATTAATGGCTTTGAGGAATTCTGAAGAAAAGAAAACAGTTGGCTTGGTTAAATCAAAGACATACAAACTTATTTGAATACTTTGCAGTTTTTTTCATTGAATATATAATTATCTCCCACAGATCAATCTTTAGGAAACAATGAAAACAATTCTTTGATAATCCTAGGTTTGATTACAATTCCTGGACAGAGATATTTGAAAATAGGACATAAACTCAACCAGCAATAGTGCTGACTAATACACAAGAGCAGCTAATTTCAGATGTAAGACTCTATTGTTTGAGTCAATCTTGCTGCCCCCCTTCATCTTTGGTTTATAACAGTCTTAGTACAGACAATTTTTTGCTAGCCTATCACTTCGTGTGCCATTCTTCCAAAACTACAATTCAGTAGACATATCCTTTCCAGGAATAAATGGACTTCGCTATGTCCAAGTGCTGGAAAGGGCCCCTAACACAGAGGAAGGCTCCCACCACCTACACATTCATTGCTGTCCAGGTTTTCCTTGTATGACCTGGTCCTTCTCTAACAGTTCAAGATGGAGGGAAATTCCAAATAAAGGCTCTTCTCCCCAGATTCCATCAAGGTACAAGCAAACCCCCATCGTATTTGTGTTTTAATCCTGCTTTCTTGTTATTAAATTGGATTTCCAAAGTCTATGTCAATAGTACTGTCACTTGTATCAGCTGCTTAAACACACACACACACACACACACACACACACACACACACACACACACACTCTAGGTGGTAGTGGCAGGACAATGTACCCTTTCAGGGACCAGAGTAAGTTCCAAGATAGATCAGGGCAGTAATTTCACCTGGTATGTTGCTGTTCTTGTCTCATTTTGGAGCGTCTTCATTAAGTTACATGTGTTATCAATGTATTGTTTGTTTATTTCTCTTCAGTTTGGAAGTTTAATTAGTCTTAGGGGTTGTACCATACAATAGAGCACTTAATTACAGTCTGTCTTAAATCAATGGAAAGAGGAAGAATTTTGGAGGTGAAAGACCTGGGTGTCAATTTTGGATCCTCCACTTGTTAGCTGTGAGACTGCAGATAAGACACATAATTTCTTAGAAGTCCATTTTTTTGTCTGTAAGATGGGAATAATAATAGTACCTATATTTCAATGTTATTTCAAGGATCAAATCAAATGAGAAAGTGTATAGGAGTATATAAATCAAAGATAATATAGATTAAATAAAACAAGGATTTAAAGAATACATGATAAACCAATGGAACTGAGATTAAAAGTAAGATTTCAAACTCAAGGAAACAAATCAAGAAGCAAAGAAACATAATTACAGAATAATACATAACCATTATTCAGGTAGAGAACTTACTACACTTAAATTATTTGTAACTATATTAGAAAACCATTTGGCATTATTCAGTAAAAGTGAAGATGCACTTATAATTTAGAGATATTGCCCCTTAGAAATATACATTCTAGAGAAATATTTGAACATGTGCACTAGATAACATGTACTAAAATATATATAATAATATTGATAATAAAAAAAATTTAAAATAAACTAGAAGTAACTATTGACAGGGAAATGAATATGTAAATGGTAGTATATTCATACTGTGAATACTATTCAACAGTGAGAAAAAACTAAAGGCATATGTGTTAACATAAATTTCACAAGCAGAATTTTAAAGGGGAAAAAAACAGGTTGCTAAAGAATATGTAGTATGAATCCTTTTATAAAAATTGCCAAATGTATTCAAAAATAAACTATATCATTTGGGATACTCAATTATTTTGAAAAACTCTTACAGTAAACATAAAACTCAAATGTTAGTAAATTTGGGGAGTGAAAGGAGAAGCATGGAATCTGGTAGAGGCATATAGGGATTTTAATATATATTTATACTCTTCTTGTTCTTAGATTGGATTATGGGGATATGGGTGTTCATTTAGTTATTATTCTTTAATACCTTATATGTATGTATACTCCTTTTTTGTATGTATGACTATTTCATAATAGAAATTTTAAAATTGTGCTTATTAATATTTACAGAAAAGTTTGAGATAATCATATAACTGCAGATTTTAAAAAGGCAAACTGATTTCTGGAATCAGAAAGAATCTAATAGACATAGAATACAGATTAAAACAAAGCAGCATATAGTTAATATCTCAGACGTACAGAAAAATAGAATAAAAAAACCACTCAAAGATATAGTAGAAGAAACTTTCCATCAAATAAAAAACTAAATTTGCTGATAGAAAAAAATACATAAGGGTCATAGGAAAATTTCATACAATAATAGTAATGTGGATATAGATTCTGCTGAAGATTTTGGATTTAAAGAATAAAGAATGAATTCCTTGGGCACCCAGGCAGAAAAATAAATGAGCTAAAAACTAAAAGAAAATCAGGCTGGCATCAGACTCCTCTATTGTCACATTCATTTTAAGAAGGCAATAAGACAATGTCTATAATATTTAAAAAAACAAAAGTCTGGCCAAAAAAAATATTAAATCCAGAGAAGGTATTATTTAGTATAAAGACATTATCATCATGAAAGAACCCAGGGTATATAGCACACATAAGCCCTTCCTCAAAAAATTCTTTACCAAAAAGTAAAAAAATTCCACATAATTAAGAGATTAATCTAAATAAATAAATTGGTAATAAGCTATAATAAAAAGACTGATGGTTAGAAATTAATCCATTTAATTATAGAACAAATACTAAACAATCACATGAAGTTGGGTTATATTTGGTGATATTTCAATGGGAAATACATTATACCTTGACAATGTAAAAAATAATTCATAGCTAATGAAAGGGAAGTGAGGAAAGGGAGATAGGAGAGTGTTGATGACTTCATCTCTTTCATATGAGTGAATACATTTTTATCATAAGGAGAAAAAAATAATGATTCCAATTTCTTAGTGTTTTCCATAACTTTAGAAAATCCTTTAGGAAGTGATTTATCTTTGGGTGAAGAAGCATTTATTTAAAGTTTAGCAATTTCTCTTCTTTTATCTCAGTTCTTTCCCTTCTGTTAAATTCCATTTAATTTGTTCTAACTTAATACTTTTTATTTAAAATACCACAGATAATTTTCCTAAATGCATTTTTCTTTAGCTATTCTTTTCTCTATATATTTGCATAGAAAAATATCTATAATGCTGTTCACCCAATATCAGTGATGATTATTATGGGTGGTTTAAAATTTTTCTTCTTTGTTAGATTCTGAGTTGCTTAACTTTTTTATAATAAGGTACTATTTTTACAAAACATAAAAGTGATTTTTTAAAGAAAAATATCTATAAAAGCAGAGATCTAACCAAATATATCTGCCTGCACTCATCTCTGATATTCCACAGAAGTACAGGAAACGATACAAATCAGAAAGAAATCTTAACATGCATGTACATTAAAAAGAGTTAGCAAGGGAGGAGAAAATTTGAGGGAACTCTAGAAAACAGAAAGCAAATTGGATTGAATTGATAAAGAAAATAGAACATAGTATTCTGAATCCCTAAATATAAGAGCTAAGGAAGATTCCTTGAAAGAGAATTTGGGAGTAATATTAAACTTGATAGTCGAAAAATGCCAACAGCAGAAGCCCATGGGACCATCATCTAGGCTGACAAGTCCTCTTCCTCCTCCCTTGGGTATATGGATTACATAAGGCTGATATCATTGAGTTTTGTCTCCTGGCTAAATTTCTTAGCACTGCTTTTTTAGTGATACGCATCAGGAGAGATCCTAATGTGGATACTGAAACCAGAAAGATGAAGAGAAAAGAACTTGGGGTAGCTTTGGATTCCAATTTCAGACTCTGAGGGGAGAAAACTATGAGACAGTGCCCCCCAAAGTTCCATTCCTGAGAATAAAACTCTTATTTTGGCAGTAGTTAAGGTCCCTAGGCTACCAAGGAACTACGCATTTGTGTAATTTCCAGAGAAACTTACCCATCAATGTATCTTCCCCATTTAGGCAAAAGCTTTGGTTAGCTCTCCCTCTTAAGGGAGAGGCCTGTTAGGAAGGCAGACCCACACTAGCTATCTATATTGAGCAACCTAGTCTACATTCATCAACCAAGAATCAGTGACCAAGGCTCTCCAGACATTGGAAAAAAGCAAATACCATGAAAGAGAAAGTGGGAGATTAACAAATAGAACAAATCATGCCAGGGGAAACAGAAGATAACTATTTTTTAAAATTACTAATGTTAGAGAATAGGAGAGATTTTATAGCTATAAAATGAAAATAAGTTGCTATAAAATTAAGAATATGATTTCTGAACATGAGAACATATAATTCAGTTGGTGAATAGTCAAAGCTTAAGGGATAAGAGAGTGATCTGTAAGGTAAACATGAGGAAATCTGAGAATGTAGAGGAAACTCAAAGAGACAGAAACCATAAAATAATAGTCAAGTTGACATGGACATAATAGTTAAATAAATAGTAGAAATAAATCATTTCCTGGACTAAGTAATTTTTTAAACTATCCACTCTGCTTCATGAGTATGAGGAATATACTTAACCAAGGAGGTGAAAGATCTCTACAAGGAGAACTACGAAACACTGATGAAAGAAATCACAGATGACACAAACAAGTGGAAAAACATCTTATGATCATGGATCTGTAGAATCAACATTGTTAAAATGTCCATAACACTCAAAGTGATTTACACATTCAATGCAATCCCCATCAAAATACCAACATCATATTTCACAGATCTAGAAAAAATAATTCTATGCTTCATTTGGAACCAGAAAAGAGACCAAATAGCCAAAGTAATCTTAAGCAAAAAGAACAAATCTGGCGGCATTACATTAGCAGACTTCAAACAATACTACGAGGCTATAGTAACCAAAACAACATGGTACTGGCACAAAAATAGAGACATAGACCAATGGAATAAAATAGAGAACCCAAATATAAAACCATCTACCAATCCATGAGCATGGTAGGGTTTTCTATGTGTTTTCATCTTCTACAATTTCCTTTCTCAGTGTTTCATAGTTCTCCCTACATAGGTCTCTCATCTCCTTAGTTAAATATATTCCTAAATATTTACTTTTCTTTGATGCTATTGTGAAAGGCGTTGCATCTTTGATTTTTGGCTTGACTATTATTGGCATACATACATGCCACTGATTTGTGTGCATTGATTTTGCATTCTGAGATTTTACTGAATTGATTTATCAATTCTAGGAGTCTCTTGGTTGAATCCTTGGGATTTTCTAGATATAATATCTTATCGTCAGCAAAGAGTGAGAGTTTGACCTCTTCTGCCCCCATTTGGACACCCTTAATTCCCCTCTCTTGTCTGATCGCTCTGGCAAGGACTTCCAGCACTATGTTGAATAGAAGTGGAGATAGTGGGTAACCTTGTCTGGTTCCAGTTCTGAGTGGGAATGCTTTCAATATTTCCCTGTTCAGTATGATATTGGCTGTGGGTTTATCATATAAGACCTTTATAATTTTAAGGTATGTCCCATCTATGCCTATTTTGTTAAGAGTTTTTATTGTAAAACTGTGCTGGATTTTGTCAAATGCTTTTTCTGCGTTTATTGAGAGAATCATATGAGCTTTGCTCTTGCTTTTATTTATGTAGTGAATTGCATTTATAGATTTGTGTATGTTGAACAATCCTTGCATCTCTGGGATAAAGCCTATCTGGTCATGATGAATTATTTTTTTGATGTGCTGTTGGATCTGGTTTGCTAAGATTTTGTTGAGGATTTTTGTGTCTATATTCATGAGAGATAAAAATATTCACACTACCTAAAGTGATCTACAGGATTAATGCAATCCCTATCAAAATACCGTCATCATTCTTTACAGATCTAGAAAAGATAATTCTATGTTTTGTATGGAACCAGAGAAGACCCCATATAGCCAAAGAAATCTTAAGTAAAAAGAACAAATTTGGGAAGCATCAGTCTACCAGACTTCAAGCTTTACTACAAGGCTATAGTAACCAAAATAGCATGGTACTGGCACAAAAACAGAGATATAGACTTTTGGAACAGGACTGAGAACCCAGATATAAAACTACCCTCATATTGTCATCTAATCTTTGACAAAGCAGACAAAAATATACATTGGGGAAAAGAATCCCTATTCAATAAATTGTGCTGGGAAAACTGGATAACCACATGCAGAACATTGAAACTGGATCCTTACCTCTCACCTCTCATAAAAATCCCTCATGATGGATAACAGACTTAAACCTAAGGTGTGAAACCTTAAGAATTCTAGAAGAAAATGTTGAGAAAACTCTTACAGACATTGGCCTAGGCAAAGAACTTTATGAAGTAGACCCCCAGAGCAATAACAGCAGCAACAAAAATAAATAAATGGGACCTGATCAAATTAAAAAGCTTCTACACAGCCAAGAAAACTATCATTAGAGTGAAGAGAGAACCTATAGAATGGGAGAAAACATTTGCGTGCTACACATCCGATAAAGGGCTGATAACAACAATCTATATGGAACCTAAGAAAATTAACAAGAAAATATCAAACAACCCCATCAAAAGTAGGCAAAGGACATGAACAGAAACTTTTCAGAAGAAGACAGAATAATGGCCAGCAAACATATAAAAAAGTGCTCAACATCTCTAATCATTAGGGAAATGCAAATCAAAACCACTATGAGATATCATCTAACTCCAGTGAGAATGGCCTTTATAAAAAAGTCTCCAAACAACAAATACTGGCATGGATGTGGAAAAATAGCAACACTCTTACACTGCTGGTAGGAGTACAAATTAGTACAACTCTTATGGAAAATAATTTAGAGATATCTCAAAGAACTAAAAATAGAAATACCATTTGATCCAGCAATCCCACTGCGAGGCATCTACCCAAAAGAACAAAAGACATTCTATAATAAAGACATCTGCACTCGAATATTTATAGCAGTACAATTCACAATTGCAAAGATGTGGAAACAACCCAAGTGCCATCAATACAGGAGTGGATTAATAAAATGTGGTATATGTATACCATGGAATACTACTCAACTACAAAAAACAATGGTGAACTAGCACCTCTTATGTTTTCCTGGATAGAGCTTGAGCCCATCCTTCAAAGTGAGGTATCACAAGAATGGAAAAACGAGCACTACATGCACTCGCCATCAAATTGGTACTAACTGATCAACACCAAGGTGCTCACAGGGAAGTAATATTCACTGGGTCCTGGTCAGGTGGGAGGTGGGTAGTAGGAGTGGGTAAATTCACAACTAATGGATGCAGTGCACACTGTCTGGAGTAAGGGAAAGCTTGTAGACCTCGGTTGGGTGAGGCAAAGGCATTATATGTATCTAAAATGTTTGCACCCCCATAATATTCTGAAATAAAAAATAAATAAATAAAATCATCTACCTACAGCCAACTGACCTTTGACAAAGCAGACAACAACATACATGGGGGAAAGGAAGCCCTAGTCAATGAATGGTGCTGGGAAAACTGGATAGCCACATGCAGAAGAATGAAACAGGACTGCTATCTCTCATCATGTACAAAAATTAATTCAAGATGGATAAAAGACTTAAATGTAAGGCATGAAATAATAAAAGTTCTAGAAGAAAATGTAGGAAAAAGTCTTCCAGACATCAGCCTAGACAAAGAATTTATGACTAAGACCCCAAAGGCAACAACAAAAATAAATAAATGGGACTTGATTAAATTTAAAGGCTTCTGCACAGTAAAGGAAATAATCAAAAGAGTGAACAGACAACCTACAGAATGGGAGAAAATATTTGCAAACTATGTATCTGATAAAGGGGTAATATCCAGAATCTACAAAGAACTAAAACAAATCAGCAAGAGTAAAATAAACAACCCCATTAAAAAGTGGGCAAAAGACATGAACAGAAGTTTTTCAACAGAAGATAGACAAATGGCCAACAAATATATGAAGAAATGCTCAACATCACTAACCATCAGGGATGTGCAAATTAAAACCACAATGAAATACCACCTTACTCCTGTCAGAATGGCCATTATTAAGAAGTTAAAAAACAATAGATGCTGGCAAGGATGTAGAGAGAAAGGAACGCTTAAGTACTGTTGGTGGCATTGCAAATTAGTACAACCTCTGTGGAAAACAGTATGGAGATTCTGCAAAGAAATAAATGTAGACTTACCATTTGACCCAGCAATCCTGCTACTCGGTATCAAAAAGACATCTGCACTCAAATGCTTATTGCAGTACAATTCACAATGGCAAAGACGTGGAATCAATCCAAGTGCCCATCAAATCATAAGTGGGTTAAGAAAATGTGGTATATGTATACCATGGAGTACTACTCAGCCATAAAAAAGGCACGAAATAATGTATTTTGTAGCAACTCAGATGGCACTGGAGACCATTATCCTAAGTGAAGTATCTCAGGAATGGAAAAACAAACACCATATGCACTGTCCAATAATTGGGAGCTAATTGATGGGCACATATGGGTACAAAGAGAGGCAGGAAAAGTCAGTAGAAATCAAGAAGGCAGGAGGAGGAGAGGGGTAAAAACCTACCTATTGAGTAAAATTGACACTATTGGGGTGATGGGCACAATAAAAGCCGTGACTTAAGCATTATAAAAGGTGTCCATGAAACAAAAACATTTGTATCCTCTTAATATTTGAAATTTTAAAAAATAAAATTATTTCGATACAGAAAGATTAAAAAAAAAAAGCTACTTAGTTCACATCTAGATATAACATGGCCAAATTGGACAACCCTAGGGATAAAGAGAAAAATCCCCAAACCTTTCAAAGTTAAAAACAAAATCACACTAGCCTCAAATAAACAAGAATCACAGTAAGTCCAGAAATCTCATCAGCAACACAGGACATTAGCAAATAAGCAAATTCTGAGGGAAAATGATTTTGAGCCTACAATTCTATTCTACACCCAGTCAAAAATCCATAAATTATGAAGGAATATAAAATATTCCAGACATGAAAAACCTCAAAGGTTTTTTAATTCTGTATGAAAAATGACAAAATACAAGGAAAAATATAAGAAAAAGAAGCAGTGGCAACATGAGTATAAATTAGAATAAGTGAAGAAATTTGATAAAAACCAAGAAGTTTATCCATTTTTGATATATAGAACATTCTTCTTGGAGTGGCAAGAGTTTAGTCACATAAGATAACATTTCCTTTTCTACGGGTCCAATGAAACTATTATACTTTGTTGCCTAGTAAAAGATATTTATATAATCATTATATTTAATAAGATTTTCTAGGAATTTAAATTTTCAGAAGCAACCTACAGACAAAGCATTAAAGACTTCGTGAAATAGTCTGTATCTTGACAATCTAGAAATAATACAACCAAACAAAATTGGGAGTTGGACCAAGAGAGGGAAGTTCCGCCTCTGCTACACTGGGAGTCAACAGTATATCCAAATTGATAATTCAGGAAACAGAAATATGGGTACT
>RJWJ010033924.1:0-17586 GCA_004363605.1 Indri indri | reverse complement strand
CATTATTTTGTGGAAAGGTTTGTGCTCCCAGATTGTCAGTATTAGGTTATGAAAAAAAAATTCCATCTTTTAATAAAAAATACATTTAATCTTTGTTGTGGATTATCTGGGGTTTACTTTCACGTCCATGAATAATCATGCCTTGGCATAGATTTTTATTTGCTAAAGGGGGTCTTCTCTGATTGCCTGGTGGTGCTGGTCTGCAGATTCGCAAGCCATTGCTATCGGGCTCCCTAGCCCTGGGCTGTCCAATACTGTAGCCACCAGCCACGCGTGGTTATCAAGCCCTTGAAATGTGGCTAGTCCAAAATGTGGTGTACTCTAAGTATAAAATACACACCAAATTTCCAAGACTTAGTACAAAATAAGATGTGAACCAACAACTCAATATCGATTACATGTTGACATTTT
Source organism: Indri indri (assembly GCA_004363605.1). Taxonomy (NCBI): domain Eukaryota; kingdom Metazoa; phylum Chordata; class Mammalia; order Primates; family Indriidae; genus Indri; species Indri indri. The sequence goes on along the minus strand of RJWJ010033924.1, from coordinate 17,175 downwards.
CTTGGATATATTGGACAAAAAAATTATTAAAATTAATTTTACCTGTTTCTTTTTCTTTTTTTTAGTGCAGCTACTCAAAAATTTTAAGCCACATGAGGACCATATTATATTTCTATTTTCCAGGGCTGTTCTAGAGGTAGCTGAAGTCAGCTTATGTAGTGTGAATTCAGTAAGGGTTGTAAAACATCTCCAAGGACTCTCCTCACCTAGTTCACAAGTTCCAGTTAGAACTTCACTTATTTGGTTTCAATTAACTAAGTCTTTGCTACCAATTTCACCCTAACTGCCACCACCACCAAAACTGCAGATGTTTCCCAGTAAAAGTAATGTATTTCTCTAAACTTTCGGATTCCAAAAACCACCATTGCCTTCAGTCCTGTGAAACTACTTTCAGTTTATTGAACAAGTCTTATGTTACAATGTCTTCCTTCCTGTGCTCACTACAGACTGTCATTCTAACCTAGATGCTACCTCTCAGGAAATAAAACATGGTGGGCAGAGCTCAAAGCACAGGACTTCTGGTTACTTCTAGGACATTCACATAGCAGCCAGCACCACAACTTATTAAAAGAAAACACAGCATAATTGCCCTCAGCAAACTTTCTAGTCAACCTGAAGTTTCCTGCTAGGAGGATGCTTTGTTTATAGAGACGTTTGTAATCATGGAGAGACAGGTTTGTACTTTGTTTCTGATTGTTTCTTTTTCTGTCTTATTTTGTTTGTTTTTAATGATCATTGTATTTTAGAATGAATAGGAACCGGATCAACAATGCCTTCTCTTTGAATGACCAAACTCTGGAATTTTTAAAAATTCCTTCCACACTTGAACCACCCACGGACCCATCTGTACCCATCTGGATTATTATATTTGGTGTGATATTTTGCCTCGTCGTAGTTGCAATTACACTACTGATTTTATCAGGGATCTGGGAAAGTAGAAGGTAAGATATTTAATGGAAGTTAGAAACTATTTTCCTATTTCTTCATGACTTGGAAAAATAAGGAGAGGATTTTCCTCTGGCTAAAGATAATGTCTTAAATTTGAAACTCTGAAAAAACTGGTTATTTGAAAAATATCACCTATGCTCTTGTCTTTAGATATTTTTGACAGTCCAGTGTCCCTTACTTAACTAGGTTCCTTCTGTCACTATCTTTCTCTCTCTTCTATATCATATGAATGTTTCATATCCAGAGTTGATTTTACTGTCTGTGTTATGATTTTTCTAAGCTGGATACATGGAGCTAAGCAGGCTTTTCAGGGCAGAATTCCTGCTTGGTAGTTGTCACATCCAAATGCCAGCAGTTGCACAGTTCTTTCCATGCCTGTCCACTTTAGTTTGAGAGCTTTCGATTTAACAATTTATAGATAGATTCCCACTTCTTGAGATCATTTACCTGGATTCTGGGGCACTTGCAAACTTTGATGTCTAAATTACTGATATTTCTTCAAGAGGGGATTTCAGACCAGTGGGAGAGTTACTGAGGTAGAGGGGAAAAAGAGGAGCCAGGATTTCTCAGCATGGTTTTGTTTACAAGTATGTCTAATCCAGAAGGGAAGATGGAAAAGTCCCCAGTTCTTCACTAAACACTTTCATGCTTCTAAACTTTCCCTTCTAACACCAAGGAAGAGGAGTTCCGGTAAGTGGGAATCACAGGGGCATGCATTTCAAAATCACAGGGACATGGTTTTCAAAAGTGTTGGCACCTACGTGGCACACGTGGGGTGTGTTTGGCCGAGTAGGTGTTTGACTAAATGCTTCTCCTGAGGTCTGCTACTTTCCATATGTTTCACCCTAGTTACTAACAGAGGGTAATAATTTTAAATTTTGGGCTTTGTGATTTTTTTCACAAATGAGAAGTGAAATGCTATGGAATAAATGTGGTTTATGTCTAGTCCCCAAATTAAACTCAAAGATTAGGATCAAGTTGTACTTGCTTGATTTTCTTGATCTTGGCATGACATGTAATACAAAGAGACTTGATATAAGGTGTTTGTTTTGTTTTGGTTTTTGTTTTTAGAATATTAAGAAATAGTCTCTTGTAATCCTCGAATATCTATGTTTAGTATTTTTGTTTTCTATTGATCCCGAAATGCCGTGATTCTATGGTTTCTAACGATTGTAACCTTCATGAATTCACTCCATCTCTTTGGTTCCCAATTTCCTCGCTAGTACAATATAGTGCAGCAGTTAGAAGAATGGACTCTGGAGATAGACTGCTTAGATTCAAAGTATTTATGACTTAGATTCTGCCCTTGTATATAATCCATTAGCTGTATGGATATCAGTAAGCACAAACAATGAGTCAGGGAAACCGAGCTTAGGAGAATATGATTTGTGGTGCTAGAGTCAAGCTGGTTCAGTTTATCTTTGCTGTCTATGCATAGATAACTTTTTTAGAGTGACAGTGAGATGTACTGGAAATAATTAACTTGGTGGGATAAAAAGAGTTAATATGATAGAGTGCTTAGATTGGTACCTGGCACACAATGAGTGCTCAGTAAGTGTTAGTTGTTACTATTATTTTATTATCTTGCCATTTGCTGGTCTTTCAGCTAGTTTGTGTTAGGATCTGCTATCTCTTTCCTTCTGAGAAGATTCTACAGTACTATAATAATTGGGTGTGTAGCATCATAATCTATTGCCTGGGAGAAGTGAAGCTGTTGTCACAACCCTGCCTTTACAAATTCATTTCATGTTCAAACTAGGAAAACAGATGGACAAATTTCTTGTGTAAACCTGGAAAGCATCAATAATTAGCAAATATAATCAGGAAAATTGTGATAATCTTCTGAAGATAAATTGTTCTAAGTTTGATACAATTCATGGTGGGTTTCTCGTGGGCAAAATATTGCTTCAAAGGCAAGGAGAAGGTGCAGTTTGAAGTGGAGAGAGCCCTGATAATTGTGATGAAAGCCCTTTCTAGTCATGGAAAAGATAGGAGTTGTCCCTAAAGCCTTTAGTTTTGAGGAAGACAATCAAAGAAAGGTTTAACAATACACTCCGTACATTAGCTAGTAATGAACATAGTTCGTGTGATACAAAATCTTAAACTTAAAAGACCTTCAAGGACCATGGGTTTATCTAAGTCATTGTTCTGCCTCTATGGAGAAGAGTCTAACACATTTGCATATTTAAACTTACTATAGGAGAAATTTCTCAGCCAAGGCTTTAATAATTCTGTAATCTTTGTCAATAACACTCTTATATTGATTATTCCACCCAGTGGGGTGGAAAGCATGCAATCATTGGAGCCCAAACTAGGTAAACTCAAATACCAGCTATGCCTTTTACATATATGATCTTGGGTCCCATTTCCATGGGTCTCAGTTTCTCCATCTGCAATAGGCAGATGATATCTCACAGGGCTTTTATGAGGATTGACTGACACAAATGTGTATAAAGTATCCAGGATATTGTGTGCACTAAATAAACAGTAATTATTATTATCCATGATCAGCTTAACCCATTGCTGTGATTAAGGGGTACTAGGAAAGGAACTCTTTTCCACCCAGATATTGTCATCATACTGTAGAAATTTCTCCAGTTCACCAACTCATTGCTTGGGATTTTATTAGCAAATAAATACCTGTTTTATTTTATTAAAGTATCATTAACAAATACAAATTTTATATATTTATGGTATACAAGGTGATATTTTGATACATGTATATATTGTGAAATGGTTAAATTAAGCAATTAATGTAGCCATAACCTCACATAGTTATCTTTTTTGGAAGTAAGAACATTTAAGATCTACTCTCTTAGCAATTTTGGAGTATACAATACATGATTACTAACTACACTCACTACAACGGATCACCCAAAATTATTCCTACTGTCTAACTGAAACTTTATACTCTTGGACCAACATCTCCCAAGCCCCTGACAACCACTATTCTACTCTCTGCTTCTATGAGTTCAACTTTTTTAGATTCCACATATAAGTGAGACCATATGGCATTTGTCTTTCTGGCTTGTTTCATTTAGTATAATGTCCTTCAGGTTCACTTGTGTTGTCACAAATGACAGGATTTCATTCTTTTTAAAGGCTGAATGGTATTCCATTATAGACAAACACACACACACACACACACACACACACATACATAAACACACACAGCACATTTTCTTTGTCCATTCATCCACTGATGATCAATGCATACTTCTTAGATTGATTCCATTCTTTGGCTGTTATGAATAGTGCTGCAATGAACATGGGAGTGCAGATATCTCTTCAACATACTCATTTCAATTCCTTTGGATATGTACCCAGAAGTGAGATTACTGGATCATGTAGTAGTTCTATTTTTAATTTTTGAGGAAACTCCATACTGTTTTCTATAATGGCTGTACTAATTTACATTTCCCCAACAATGTAGAGGGGTTCCCTTTTCTCCACATTCTGGCCGACGCTTGCTATCTTTTGTCTTTTTGACAATAGCTATTCTAACAGGTGTGAGGCGACATCTCATTGTGGTTTTAATTTGCATTTCCCTGATGATTAGTGATGTTGAGCATTTTTTCATGTATCTATTGGCCATTTGTACATCTTCTTTTGAAAATTGTCTATGTAGGCCCTTTGCCCATTTTTAAATTGCATTGTTTTCTTGCTATTGAGTTGTTTGAGTTCCTTTTATATTTTGGATATTAATCCCTCTTTTGTGCAGAAGCTTTTTAGTTTTATGTAAATCCCATTTGTCTATTTTTGCTTTTGTTGCCGTGCTTTTGGGGTCATATCCAAAAACTCATTGCCCAGACCAAAGTCATGGAGTTTTCCCCCTTGTTTTCTTCTAGTCATTTTATAGTTTCAGGTCTTATGTTCAAGTCCTTAATCAATTTTGAGTTGATTTTTGTATTTGGTGTGGGATAACAGTCCAATTTCATTCTTCTGCATTTGGATATTCACTTTCATATACTGAAACTTAACATTCTTCTAAAGTCTTTTTTTCTTTCTTTCTTTTTCTTTTTTTTTTTTTTTTTTTTTTTTTTTTTTTTTTTTTTTTTTTTTTTTTTTTTTTTTTTTTTTTTTTTTTTTTTGAGATAGTATCTTGCTCTGTTGCCTGGGCCGGACTGCAGTGGCATCATCAGAGCTCACTGCAACCTTAAACTCCTGAGCTCAAGCGATCCTCCTGCCTCAGCCTCCTGAGTAGCTGGAACTACAGGCACGCACCACCATGCCTGGCTAATTTTTTAATTTTTTGTAGAGACAAAGTCTCGCTATGTTGCTCATACTGGTCTCAAACTCTGGCCTCAAGTGATCCTCCCACCTCAGCCTCCCAAAATGCTAGGATTACAGGCATGAGCCACGTACCTGGCCTAAAGTCTTAAATGAATATATAGTCTTAAAAATAGAAATGTAAATAAAATGAGAAATGTCATTGCTAATACAATAATTATTTTTCTTTACTGTTCTTAAATATGTGTGCTTGATAGGAATCCAATGTCAGTGTGTTTTCAGTGGAGTCTGGGGACACTAAATAGAGTTCTAGATCAAATCCTTTCACCAATCTTTTTTATTCTGAAAGATAAGTTGCTCTACTAAGTTGAATCTCAGCTCCTTCATCTAAAAAACAGGGATAATAATAAAATCTATACAATATCGCAGTGAGAATGAAATGAGATGATATGTACAAGCACCTAATCTGATTTCTGCCATGTAATAGATACCTAATATTATTAACATTGTTATTGCTATTATATGGCAGATGTAAAGCAACTTGTCTATAGTCACATGGTTAAAAAGCAGTGGTACCAGGATTTAAAGCCAGATAGCCTTGATTTCAAAGTCCACCAATCTCAGTGTGCTGCAATGCCCACTCATATTGTTTCAGTAACACTGACTTTTCCCCCAGGAATCATCCGGACTGATTATAAGGACAGTCCCAATTCCCCAATAATTGATTCTATCCTGTTTAAAAATCATATTTGTCTGTCCTTTATTGTTTTTCTGGCTATTCTTGGGTCTTGGCTCTTCAGCCCTATTTTCTATGAAGGGAGACAGAAATACTCTTTCTGCTTTTAACCGCCACTACTTTATCTCGGAACGGAGCAAACACTGTTTCTTAACACTCCCCAGCTCTGAAGGCCACCTGATACTTCTTTTGCCCCTCTTATCTCTGGATTTGTAGGACATATCTGCTCTCAAGTCTCCTAGGAGTTAGTTCCATGCATTTTAGTCACAGGTTTTTCATCCTCTTCCTGAACCACCTGACATTGCAGGAACAGCGGAAATCATTAACACTCAATTTTAGTTTTCAGGAAAAAGAAGTCATGTTTTTAGCAGAACATCAAATCAGAATGATCAAAAGATAGTTAAGTTTTATGATTCTTAGAGCAATGCACAGGTAGTGAATCACTTTATTACAGCACACACTCCGAAATGTGACAAAGTGCTATATTACTGTTAGATAACCTTTGAGCTGCTTATCGTGTCCACCAGCCAACAAGTTACTGACACTGCAGTTTGTGAATCCCAGCGATGCTAAAGCTCAGAACAACTGGATCTAAGGTTGCAAAAGAACAATATGTACCTAATTTGCCACTGACGCAGCTCAGTTTCATAGATTTCCACAGTGATTCCCCTCAGAATCTTTTTGGTCGAGAAATTATCCTTCTTCTAAAGAAGCGAAATTTGTCTTCATTCATTTTCATCTTCCTTTTTAGTTATTCTCCATTCCTTTGTGATGCCTGATGGATTATTTTTCCTTTGTGGCTCTGGAGAGGGGGGTGAGATTCCTCGCAGTGATCTGCATGTGTCTAGCTCTCTGCCATTTTTCTTCCAACTCCATAAAAACACTTTTTTACTGAAGAAACTGGCAAATAGACACTGGCAACCCATTATTTCTAAGACTACTGTTGCATTGCTACCTACTGCAGAATGCTTCCTTCACTAAGACTTTTATAATATGGGTTTTATACTTATAAACACAAATTTCAGGGTAAGATTTGGCTGTTTAAAATCTATTTATTGTTATGGAAAATTATTATTCACTCCAAGCTCAGTGAGGAGTGATTGTGGGGGAATTTGCATGAGCTAGTCATTTTCGATGATATGTATATTTTCTACTAGGGCTTCACTCCCATAAAAAATAATTTCTCCCTTTTAGAAAACATTAAAAAATAAGGGAGGGAGGATGGATGAATACGGAGTTTTCCCCTTTCATTGAGTCCTTTTTAGGACAAGGATTGTGTCTTTTCCATACCCATAGTAGGCACTCAAAACATAGCTGTTAATGAATGTTGTATACTATGAATGGAAGTGATGTGATTGATGGTTATAGAATATTAATTGCCTTTGCTTTCTGGAGGACATGGAAAGTGACAATACTCCTGTCCACAGGAGGAGGAACCAAAGTGTTCTAGTCCTCTGGTGGGTGATTTCACCTGGCCAGAGGACCCTCTCACCACATTAAACTCTCTGTCCACGCCAACCTGTGCCGATTGCTGATTGCTGATGCTCTCAATGGACAGTGCAGTGTCTTCACCCTGAGGCTGGAAAAACACAGCAGCCTATCTTTTCCTGGGTCTCTTGGACTACAAGCTCCAACTTTTAACCTAGCATTGGGCAAGTAGTTTTATGAGTAAATGTTTAAAATTCAACGACTCCAATTCAATGATTTCCTATAGTGATTCATTGTGACGTTTGATAGTGGGATATATAATGACAAGATACTTTCAGATGATGACATTGGGATTCACAGTATTGGAAAGCTATTTTAGTTTTTGAAATGAATTCCAGCTATTTGAAATTATTTAATAAACCATCAGCAACGCCTGGCAAAATCCATGCTAACTCCTCATTCCTAAGCTAAAAAAATGAATATTTTCTCCATCCATTAAAAAATATGAGATACAAAAAATTTCACATGTATGAAATTCCTTCCTTCCTTCCTTCCTTCCGTTTCTTGTGGTGAATCCCATTCAAAATCTACCTTGGGCTACTGTCTGAATAACTTTCCTTATAGCATTAATTCATCCATTCATTCATCCATGCATTAATTTATCATCTAACCAACGAGCTGTGGATCTACATTCATTGCTCCATCCACCCATTGAGTTGAATGCCTACTCTGTGCTGAATCCAGGTCAGCTGTTTTGCAAAGCATCTTTAAATTTGGATTTGTCTGATTAGGTTCCTCATTACGAGATTCAGGTAACAAAAATTGGGGTTGGGGTGGCAGGAACACAGGAAAAAATGTATATGTGATCTTCTCAGTGTGTCAAATCAGGAGGGATTTGTCAGTTTGTATCATGGTTGGAGCTGTTCACCAGATTTCTGTCTTGGCAAAATACACAAGTATCCTTTTGTAATTAGTACATGGCTTATGGGGGTGATACTTTGAGACTATGTGAATATCCTCTTCCCCAACCATCTCTCACTGGATGGTTTAGTATCTATTGATGATTCTTTGTCAATTTTTATTGTAGTGGTGATTGTCTATTTCTATTACCCTTTCTGTATTAGTTGGCATTCTTTTGTAAAAAAGAGCTTTCTCTTTTCTCCTCTTTCTTCCACCATATTCTTTAAAGCACATTAAAAGTGATTCTCAGATAGGACTAATAGGAAGTTCCATCTTGGTCATCATTGGGCATCTTCACCACCTCCTCACCCGTCAGAGACTCGCTAAGGTCCTAAGGGACTCTCACAGTAGTGAGAATCCACCCTGGCCACCACTGCAATGCCCAACATTCCAGCCAGATGATCCCTTCAGGTCTGCCTTTTTGGAGTTTCCCCAGATTCCTTGGACAAGAGAATCCTTGGCAATTCTGGGAGCCTCATGCTTGACATCATGGATCCCTGGTGCCACCACGGAGTGGTGCTCCAATGTCCAATCTGTGATAAGCCTCAGGAAAACCCCTCCTTCTTATGGTTGCCTAGAGAGGCACCCACTTCTCTTCTTTCTTTTACTGCATAATATCAAGCATAATTGGCTCAGTGTCTTAGTCTTTCACAAAAGACAGGAAAAACATTTGAATTTTAGTCTGCAGCTTTCCACACTCCAAGGAAATGTTAAGGATCTAGTTACCACTTGGGTTGAGGTAGCAGGATCTACAAAGGGTGAGAGTATGAGAAACTAAAAAATTCATCGTGTCATGTGGAGCTTTTTGGAATGATCTGGAATTACAACTATGAGTTGTAATATAATTAGGAAGATGTGTTCTGAGTTCCAAAATCCTGACTTACAAATGAACACAACTATTTTGTAATAAGTAGAGCCAAGAAGCGATATCTGAAATTTGTAACAGTTACTTACTTTCTATAAAGTAATGTGAATTTGCTTTCTGATAGCAAATTTCAGTCTGGTTTTCACTCAACATTTGCAGACCATTAAGTTGTCAAATCCCATGAGACGAATTTATTACTTTTTTAAGTTCAATTTTTGTTAAGTTGTTCTCCAGAGCAAAATTTTAAACTTGCCAGTTTACTATACATTTCTTCACATCCTTCATGCAATTTGTGTGTGTATGTATATGTGTGTATACAGTCACATTCCTTCATATGCATATATATTTATTCATATACATATTCATCTATATTTATTTTCTATTCTAAATAAGACCACTTGTTCTGATCAATATACATATGTCATCCATGCAGAGTTCTTATCTTGATAGTATCTTTTCACCTCACCAACTCTTTATGATCTTTGAAATTTATTTGAAAATGCATATCATTAATTGTTTCGTGGTTCTAAGTTTCCTATTCCCCTTCCTGTTCTCCATGTTTATACAGAAGACCATACTCAGCTGTGCTCATGTCCTCCTAGATGCCAATGCCTCTTTTTGTATACTTTTAGGAAGAATGCAGAACTGTCTCAACTGATTGACGCTGAAGATAGGTGTGAAAACATGATCACGATTGAAAACGGCATCCCCTGCAACCTTTTGGACGTGAAGGGAGGGCACATTAATGACGCCTTCGTGACAGAGGACGAGCGGCTCACCCCTCTCTGAAGGGCTGTTGTTCTGCTTCCCTGATAAACTCAACACTTGTTTCTGTGCTACTGCTGAGCATTCCCAAATACCAAGGGCAGATCGTATATTTTGTTTTACCATCCTTTTTTGTAATAAATCTTGAATGTGCTTTAAAATGAAAGGCGATCAATTATACCCACAAACCCACTGAAATGATAAGCTACTGACTACTCAAAATATTCTAAAATATTTTTCCGACAGCACATAAGTGTGGCCATGTGGTGTTTACAGTTATTGATTTAAGCATTTCCAGAAATAAGGTCAGGGATATATATACATATATATATATATAATTTTTCACACTTCAAAGACCTAAGGAAAAATAATTTTTTCAGTGGGGAATACCTATAATATGGTGTAAAAATGATTGAAAATGGATCCTTTTTTATATCATTTATATCACTCTGTATATGACTAAGTAAGCAAAAGCAAAATGTATCGCAAATGGGATGGATAAAAATAGAAATGCTGATTAACAGGGTGGAATTTTATCCTGTTATCATACCTACAGCTGCTTATATATTTCTGAATATCAGTCTCTAATGGGATAGTTCTATTTGCTGGCTATTTCTGCAATTTGCAAAAGTCCAATCTGTGCTAATTTAATAAAGTGCTAATCATCACTTTTTGATTGTGTGACTGTGTCTGAGATTTGTTTTCACACTGTGGAACATAGTAAGTTTAATTTTTATTAGTTATGTTTAATCTGTTCTACAGCCCTAGAAATGAATTATTTTTGTTGTGTGTATCCTTATTTGAAGATACCTTGTTGTTTTTAGACTTGATTTTATTTCTGGATAGGGCGTGTATCATTCTAAATTCTAATAATAATGATTATACATTTATTAATGGAAATAAAATTTGCTACTGAATCTCCTACTGCTGTCACCCATAGTTAAGGTTACAGCAAGTCTCTAACTCACTTCCCTGCCTTCAGTGTTGCTCCTTGGATGCAGACTCTAAGATGGGTAGTTGCAGGTAGCAGGTTTCTTGGAGCATGCTCTCAGGAGGTACACCTGTAAGAAGTGAAGAAGGCAACTGTGGCAGAGAGATGTGAAGGTGGCTCCCATCATTCCCATCTCCTGTTGTTCAAAGCTTCATGTAATCCCCTCCCCTTGAGTGAGTATGGAACCTGTGGCTTGCTTCTAATGAATAGAATATAGCAAAGGTGATAAGATGCTGCACCACTGCAATTATTTTATATTATATATGAGTCTGTCTTGATAGCAGACTTGTTCTAGCCATCTTCTTGATGGCTTGACTCAGTAAGTGGCTATGTTGGGAAAGTCTATGTGACAGGAACTGTGAGCAGCCTCTAGGAATTGCTGGTGACATCTAGACACCAAAGACAGCCTCCAACCAATAGCCAGCAAGAAACTGGGGTCCTCAGTCCTACAACCACAAGGAAATGAATTCTGACAACTGGAATGAGTTTGGAAGCAGATTTTTTGCCCCAGCCAAACCTCCAGATGAGAATACAGTCTGGCCAACACTTTGCAGCCTGAGCAGAGGACCCAGCTAGGCTGTACCCAGACTCTTTTTTTTTATTTCAGCATATTATGGGGGTACAGATGTTTAGGTTACGTATATTGCCCTTGCCTCCCCTCTCCCCCGCCAAGTCCGAGTTTCAAGCGTGTCCATCCCTTGGATGGTGCACATTGCACTCTTTGTGTATGCAAATACCCGTCCCCTCCTCCCCCCTTCCCCCGTCCCCCTCCCTCGCTGCCCGACATCCAATAGATGTTATTCTTATATGTACACTTGTGTGTTGATCAGTTAATACCAATTTGATGGTGAGTACATGTGGTGCTTGTTTTTCCATTCTTGGGATACTTCACTTAGTAGAATGCGTTCCAACTCTATCCAGGAGTATACAAGAGGTGCTATATCACCATTGTTTCTTAAAGCTGAGTAGTACTCCATGGTATACATATACCACATTTTATTAATCCACTCATGTATTGATGGACACTTGGGCTGTTTCCACATCTTTGCAATTGTGAATTGTACCAAGACTCTTGACCATGGACACTGTGAGATGATAAATGTGTACTTTTTTTAGCCATTAAGTTTGTGGTGATGTGTTATACAGCAATAGGTAACTGATAGCATAGGATTAAGCAAAGCAAAAGCAACCAGAGACATGGTCATAACTGAGGCCTCAGCCAATCCTTCAGGGAGCTCAGGAGCTGGGGCTGCCCCTGATTGAGATAAGGGGGCTGGGCCTTTGTATCTCCACATTAACCAGGCATGATCACGGGTGCTCTCTGGGAGAAGGTCTACCCTTGGGAAAGGCAGTTCACTGTGGCTGGGTGCAATGCTCACTGGAGGATTCAGCTGCGAGCTTTCAACAGTCAATATTCCTCGGTGCTGGGGATGGGTACATTGGCTGAGAAGAGGGAGCCTAGAGGCCCCCCAGAATATCTACCAGTCCATTGGCTGCAATGCAGCTTGAATGAATGCCCCAGATGGAAACCTGGACCTGTTAGTTCTTAAAATAAAAACTTTTAATGGCTTCTCATTATCCTTAGGATAAAGCCAGACTCCTTAACACAGGGCCTGCTGAGGTTTGATCCCCACTTCGTTCCCTAACTTCATCTCTCACCTATTCTCTCCTCTCTCTCTTTCTCCCCCCCCAATACCCACCCCCTCTCTCTTTCTCTTCCATCCAATCGTACATAGATCTTTCACTTCTAGACCTTTGAACAAACTGTTTTACCCTACCTCTCAGTCACTCTTCCCACTTGTCCTTCGGGTCTCTCTCACTTAAACATTTTGACCTCAGGGAGGTCTTTGCTGAACATCCTGGCTATGTGCTCCTAGAGTGCCTGGACAATTATACTCATCTTGTTCCACTGTAATGATATTATTTTTAAATATGTTTTTATGGAAGAAGGGGACCACAAGGCAAGAGTGTTTTAGAGCCCACAAAAGTCCTAATGCAGCCTTGTCTCCATAAATGTTTTCATAACCCATTTCACTTTGCTCTCAACCTCCAACCAGACAGAATTAACCACTGCTTTGTAACCTAACTATATCTAGACATTTTTTTACACCAAGGAAAAATTTTATTAAAATATAGATTGCTGGTTATTTAAAAATACATGAGAAAAGACAAACATACAAAGGCTGTATCATACAACTGATTTCTAAACTCAATACTTTTGAAATACAAAACAATGATCATTATCCCCAAAAGTCAGTTTATTGACACAAACTGATTTTTAAGTTGGTCTGTAGCTCTTTTCACTCAATTTTGTTTATAAATGTTAGCTGAATTTTTCAATTTCATCCCATATCAGAACTTTGTTTTTGTGACATGTTTACTACTCAAAGTAGTGTATAGTTATTTTTTGCGATTAATGTTAGCACCTATGGGAAGCTTTCCTAAGTCAGAATTCAATATGGTTGGTGCTCTGGAAATAGTTACCATTTGGGGTTATCTACACTAAGAACCATGTATTTAAAGGCAAAATATTGATAGGCAAAATGTGGGGGTTGAGAGCAGGCAGACTAAGAAAATAGAATGTTATCTTTTACTGCAGACCTGCTAAAAAAGACTCCATTACTTACTTTGGTACTATTGCTAGAGAAGCAGTTTCTGCCAGACCACATGTTGGCTATATAGTTGTCCATTTTATATTTCCTTTTCTAAAAAATGATAGACTTTGTCAATTAAATTGCTCAACCAAATAAGCAAACACTTTAAATTACCTTATACTTTAGCTGCTTGAAGTAAATTATTTTCTTAATTGGTTTAGCAGCCTTATGTCTGGAAAAGCATTAAAACCCACTTTTTTCCAAAATTAGAACACTGACTCAGAGGCCGCTTGTGAGATACCTGGCTATCTTCTAGTACCAATCAGTCATGAAGGTGGATTTTGAAATATAAAAATGACCTCATCTATCAACACATAATATTGAGCCAGTGAAACCAAAAAAGTACATTCATAAGTAGGAATTGGCTTGCATAAACCAAGAGCATATATATCCTCTTATACAAAACAAGAGGAATATGTATGGTAATAAAAACAATCTTTGATAAGCTTGTAAAGAGATGATTCTGGTTTACATGTAGGTCTGCTTAAACTGTGACTGAATGATTGGAAATTTTCTTTTCGTAACATAATGCCCATTCATTATAAGTTAAGCTGTTCCTAGTTTCTTACAAATCTCTTATTTCCTTGGATTTATCTGCTACACCCTCACTGTGTTGCCATTTACTTATAAGCTGGGCCTGCCCAGCCTGCTTATAAAGCCTCTCTTCAGAAATATACCAGATGCATTACACAGAGGCATCTTTTAATAGAAATCTGCACTTCAAAACAGCATATGAAGAACCCAATTGGCCCTCCAATGTAAATACCTCCCATTTCACATTACCACAGAAACAGTGCAGTTTACTAACTACTCCTTCCTTATAGGAAACTCAGTAGCTGTAAAAAAATTTTGTTCAGTTTCAAAATATTTCAATACTTATTAATTCCAAAGATCCGAACACCATGTAGTTGTAGCATGTTGGGAATTAGCACACTCAGGAGAGGAGCTGTGTTTAGGATGAAGTGAGTTGGATCATACTTCATATAGAAACTTGCCAGAAAATATAGAATTACTGGAGAAATTGTGAAAAACTTCTATGAAGATGTAAACTGTACTTCATAGTCCAGTTGCTCCCAACGAGTTAGGAGCCTTGCTTTACCCTACTCTGGAGTTTCAAAAGGTGTTGCTTTCACTGCATGCAAAAATACATACATGCCCAGACTGTGTATATATTTGCTAAGGTCCAAGCAACAGGAGCACCAAAGAAGGGAACGCTGAGTAAGACAATATGAAGCGAGCCAACTCCTGATGCGTGTGTCAGCCATGTACCCGGGCTGCTCATTACACGGGTATTTGGATTCACCTCACTGTGGGCAACTGCAACATTTATGTTTGCTCCGCTGCCCACTCCTGGCCACCGGCACGGAGCAGGACCAGCCTGGCAGCTACCTAGACATATTTTAAGTTATAATAATTATAACACTTCATTTTATTTACTTGTTTATATGTGTGTATCTTCACACTAAATATAATATTCTTAGAGGCAGTATTCAAGTCACTTAGCACAGTGCCTTGTCTCCCTCCTTCCTTCTCTTCCTTTTTCCCTTCCTTCTTTCTGTCCTTTATTCTACAATGGCCAGCAACACCAAACACAGCCCCTGCCCTCGTGAAGCTGAAAGCCTACGCAGCAGAGCTTAATACATGTGTGCTAATAAACAAGCAAATGAGGTGGTAGCTGTTGCAAGCTCAGTCTTGTCCCTTTTGGGAGTAAAGCCAGCCCCTCTCTCTGTAAGGAGAGGCATTTGAACCTGTGGGTATAAGATTTTTGACTTGGACACCCTTTTGACCTGGGAACCACATGCTTTTTGATATTAGTAGAGTTTCCTTATTTTTAGGAGAGGAATGAGATTTGGCCTGTTGGTTGGCAAGAAGTGACTTACTAAGGAACCATTTTCTATCTTACGCCCTTTTGGGTTGTGTATTCCAAGAGAATAGTGTGGCTTTGCATACTGAAGTCTTTAACTGTTGAGACATCATCTGAATTCAATCAGTGTGCATTGGCGAGCATAATCCAAGATATGCATTCTCAATAGGGCATAAATTGTTCTTGGTGGGGAGAAAAAAATGAGATATTACAACGGTTTGTAGTCCTCCAAATGATCACAGTATATAAGCAGATAAACAGTAATATCTAAGGCATTAAAATTTCATGGGAGAGCTATTAGGAAAATGGTCTAAAAAATCTCAATAATGAAAAAAAATCTTGGGAAACACTGATCCTAAATATGTTTATTATTTTGAAGGCATGGGATGAACCCATTTTGATCACTAGATCATTTTCTTTACTGTGTATTCCAGTGAGGAGGGGATTTATTCTACTGGGAAAGGGCTGTTCCACTAAACATCCTTGTTGGAAAAGTTTTCTATGCTAGCAGAGATGTGCTGTAACCTTGACAGTCAATATAACAGCAAAATAGAGCTTATGCCTCCTGCCTACTGCCTTTGACAAACACTCTGGGTAATTAGAGAGCAGTCAATCATCAACCACACCTTTCATTTTTAACGTAATGATCCTGTAATGTGACATAAGGGAACACATTGTGAGGTTATATGTACTGGAAATAAAATATTGTAAAGCAAGTGGAAATGTAGCTGTCATTCCAGTCTCTACATCCTTAGCAAAAACTACCTGATGAAACTGGAAAGACAGAGTGTCTGAAAACCAAGTCAGTACAGAAAAAATTCACAGGGGTGGTGATATCTGGACTTGTTTCACAGAAGAGATGTAAATGCAGATAACTTTTGTTTTTTTGAAGAAGTTTCATTATCCATATTTTCTGCAAGAACTAACTGATGCAAAACATCATAATATGAAAGAACGCAGTGAGTTCTTGCACTTAGAATGATAATGACCAGATTGTAGATAGGAGCATCACCCCATGAAACAGGCACATTTATGATCATTCCTAGGTAAGAAACAAAGAACGGGAGAGAACACAGGTTAAAAACCAAAAAGTAAAAAGAAACTCAGAGTCCAAATTCCCAGTCCTTCTTTCCAATTCTTGGGACTCCTTAACATACTATTCTGTTTCCCATTTTACATCTTGTTTTCCTGCTTAAAAAATTCTCATGTCTAGTTACCTCAATTATATAAGCATGCATAAACATTTTCTTTCGTTCCTTTCTACTTTCCTTCCTTCCTCCCTTCCTTACAAATTTGTTGAATGTCCACCACTCTATTCAAGATGTCATGCTAGATTCAGGAACTATGAAAGGAGAAAGAAGGTCCTGTAAGGGACTCACTCATTATTTTATGATGAGATTAAGTTCATTACTAAGAATACCATTCTTTTTAAGGGAATTTTGTCTTGAATGATTGAATGAATAATTTCTAGGTGTTACTGATTGAGTCATTCTGTTCTTTATTTTCATAGCATTGTTTGAAAAGGAATTTTTATCAGTTATTGGCACAGAATAAGGGCCAATTTATAACACACAACATTAGCCCCTTTTTAATTATTATAACACAGTAGGGGCAGTAGTGGGGTACAAGTTGGCACAACTCTCCATAGTGGTACTGGGCAGTAGGGGAGAGTTTAGCTAGGAAAGAAGCAACAATTGTGTCCCCAGATGTAATTTTTCCATAATTACCCCTTGA